>JANHFO010005331.1:28177-50069 GCA_032468095.1 Pareas carinatus
TGTTATTGATTAGCAAATCCAGCAGCCATATAAGTTTCCTCTTGATCAAGTATTAATTCCAGAACTTCTATATCAAATCATAATGCTGGTTAATCTTACCTAGTCCAGAGGGGATATATACAGGCACACATCCTCATTTGCATTGTCTTCAAAGCCAAAAAATATATAATAATGATATGCAACTCACACAATAATCTCCATTCTCTTTTCGCTAGATTACAAATGAGAAAAAAATGGACACCTTGCAAATCAAATTTCCTTTCTCCCCACATAATATACATTGAATATGCTTCTGAACTCTGTTCAAGAAGTCAAATTCTTTTCAGCATCCATTTGCTTGGACAAAAGAGATAGAGATAGAGTAGAATGGAACAGAGAAACAGAATAGAATAGAATAGAATAGAAGTATTCTTTATTGGCTAAGTGTGATTGGTGCATAAGCTCTCAGAACACATATAAGCAACAATCAAAAATCCTTAGATACAACCAACAAAGTGGTAGTCATAAGATACCAATAGGATCAGGTATTAGGAAAGATGAAAAGGGTAATAGTAATACAGTCCTACCATATGCTTAGATATCTTTAGGCATAAGACAGTACTGTGAGAATTATGTGTTGACATGGGGGGAAAACTGCCTTCGTGTCTAGTTGTTTTGTCATGCAATGGCCTATAGCAGTGATGACTAACCTTTTAGGCACCGAGTGCCCACACAGGATGCAGCATACGAGTCCCGACTCGTGATATCATCGTCCGGCGCTACTACTCTCTCTCTGAGCATGTGCATGGCCCTGTGATGTCATCGCCTTGATGCTGCTACTCTCAGTTCTAAGCATGATCAGCATGATGCTGAGGCAACTTGGCTCACGTGCCAACAGAGAGGGCTCTGCGTACCTGCTGTGGCATGCGTGTCATGGGTTCGCCATCATTGCCCTATAACAAGCTCTAAAAGACAGCTTCTGCTACAAGGCAGGGTGTTTGTTTTAATGAGAATTCTCTGATTTCTGGGATATCTTGAGAATGTGCATGGTTACAAGTGCTGGCTGAAAAACTCAACAAAAAACTCAATATATGAATTGAGGGAGAAATTTCACATCTAGAAAATTTTCTGTACATAGAAGTACACTGATCTGAAGCTTGAACACAAATATGGATGTACATATATAAAGGAATGCCAGGAAAGATTTTTTTTTCCTGTTTCACTAAGAAGCTTAGCACATCTGAGATGAAGACAGATATATAAATAGGAAGGTCATTCTGATTTTCCAATTCAGATGATAAGCAGCATTGTTACAGAAGTAAATTTTTCCCTTTAGACTTTTTAAAAACTTTTTTTCTATCCAAAAATAGCATTTAAGGTACTGTATAGTCTTGGAGAATTTAATAACGTCATGAATGCCAGCAATCTCTGCTATTCTCAGCCAGCTTCTGGAGCAGTCATAGAATTAAAAAAAAATTCTCTATCCCGAAGTTCTGCCCTTTATAGGAAAGCATATATCTTGACTGAATGTATTAGAGGATGTTTCTAAATTGAGCGTGGTGCTCTATTTCCCACTCACCCACCCCGCCAGCTTTATCTCTAAGAAAAAGATGCTTCATGAGTTCACGAAGACTGGTTAAGCTACAAAAGAAAATGTGCATGATTTGTGTAATAGCCAACATATATGGCCATCAAATTGTTTAAAATGTCATAGCAAAGAAGCTTAACATGAATGAACAAAAACTAAGCTGATAAAGACACATTTTCACATATAACCATCAATTATTATCATCGGTCATCCCAATGATGCTTGCAGAAGACACATCTGTATAATACAAGTGAACAATCAGCAGAAAAGTCAGAAAGATATCTGAGGGAGAAAACTGTTCAAAAACAAAATGGGGTTCAGAGGGAAAGAACACCAGAGCACAAAAAGGATGTGAGAGGCAGAAAGAGCAAAAGGAGAGGAATGAACAAGCAGTCCTATACATTTTTAATTCCAATGACTTCCAATTCAATCTTTAATATTAAAAAATGTACTTGATCCTAAAGGATCAGGCAATAGTTCTTCCTTGCCCTATTATATCAGAATTAAGCTTTCAATGGCCAAAAGAACCATGTCCCTGATAATACAGTACCCAAAAGGCTTAAATAGTCTATCAGATAAGTGCTTACTCATTACAGGGAGTCCTCGACTTACAGTTGATTCAGTGACCGTTCAAAATTACAACGGCACTGAAAAAAGTCAGTTATGACTGTTTTTCACTTATGACCATTTCAGCAACCTTATGATAACTTAATCAAAATTCAGATCTTGGCAATTGACTCATATTTATGACGGTTGCAATGTTCCAAGGTCATCTGATCCCCTTTTGCAACCTTCTGACAAGCAAAGTCAATGGGGAAGTCAGATTCATTGAACAACCGTATCAGTAATTGAGCAACTGCAGCGATTCACTGAACGTCTGTGGCAAGTGAGGTTGTAAAATGGGGCAGAGCTCACTTAACTGTCTGACTCACAAACATTAATTTTGGGCTCAATTGTGGTCATAAGTCGAGAATTACCTGCACTGTAATTCAAAGTGGAGGAGTGATTGGAATGAGGAAATTGTAACTGGGGAGACCAGATTGCCACTCAGCTAAGCAACTCAGGATTAATCATCAAGAAATCTAAATATATAAATAAGTAAATGCATTCTTAACTAGGAATACCTTATGCTTCTTATGCTTATGTACTTTATGATTATGATTGTAATCACAGTTTATTGTATGTATGTAAGGATAGAGCATGTACATCAGAGACAAATTCCTTGTGTGTCCAGACACACTTGGCAAAATAAATTCTTGATTCTGAGTACACAAGAGGTAATCCTTGACTCAGATACCAATTGGGTAACTCTGAGTTCGTTGTTACAGTAGTGCTCCACTTACAACCATTCGTTTAATGATCATTCGAAATTACAATGGCACTGGAAAACTGTTTTTCACACTTACGGCCATTGTAGCAATTCCATGGTCATGTGATCAGAATTTGGACCCACGGCAACTGGCATGTATTTATGACGGTTGGAGGGTCACGTGATCACCATTTATGACCTTCTGACAAGCAAAGTCAATGGGGAAGCCAGATTCACTTAACAATCGCATGACTAACTTAACTGCAATGATTGACTTATGAATGTATCTTATAAGTATAATCACAGTTTGTTTATAGTATGTATGTAGGTATACAGCATGGCAAGAAAAGTGATGAAATGGAGCAAAACACAGCTCAGAACTGTCTTGTTTAGCCATGGAAATGCTGGGTTCGATTGTGGTTGTAAATCAAGGACTACCTCTATGTGGAAAAGGTATGCATACTGCAGTGGCAGAAGTAAGCAGACGTCAGTGTCAAAAGTTGGTTTCTTTCTGTCTCTCTCTCTTTCATCTCATTCTCTTTTTCTTTATATCTTCCTTTTTTCAAACAGCAGATTGAGCAATAAAATCTGACCCTATAAAATCTCTTATATAGAGGTTTTAAAATAATTTTGAGGGTTGGCATATAATCCTGTGTGCCCCAGGTTTATTGCCTTCACAAGTTTGTTGGGAGAATAAAATAATGGAAAACTCCATATATATGCTCCTTTTCTTGAAGGAAATCTAGGAATAAAATATAATTGTAATGAATTGCTTGCAATAGGTCTGTGTAATTTGCTATATGTCCTCATAATTGTAATAAATGGCTTCACTTAGGTTGTGAAAGCTGGTTCAGAAATCAGTCTCCACTACTGCCTCACTTTTCACAACAGCAATGAAGACAAAAATAGAAAATGGTCATGTTTCTGAGACAGAAAAGTCAATTGCTACTCTAAATCTGCTTGAATGCCACTATGAAGGGATAGGGGAAAGAATCCTTGATAATTTGATTAAAAAAGTAATTCAGGCAAGATTCATTCTAGGATTCTCTGAGCAACTGTAGCCTAATTACTCAAAATGCAATGATTCCTCCTTGCAATTATTTTGAAATGATAAAGCAAGAGGATACTCATCCCTCGTAAAACTTTTAAGTCCTTTGCACTATCAAATAATGTGAGCAAAGCGATCGGCGTGCTTCAGTATCTTTGTCAAGATTCTTTTATTATTTTGGCTCTTCCCCAGTCTGTAAGATTGCCAAACTGTACATGGACCAGATTTGAGCCTGAGTGTCTTAACTGAGGGTCTGTGTACGTGTGGGTGTGTGACTGACACAATGAGAAGCTATTTCCAGTTTCACACACACAATAAGGCTAGCCAAAGCAAATATCTCCCTGCATGCCAGGAATGGCTTTGTCCCATGGGCTGCTGTTGATGAGGCTTAACAGATTTTTGGCAGCTGCCAACATCATTACAAAAGAGGCAATCCCTTCTATTGTGTGCTGTTGGAGACAGTCAAAAGATGATGTAACATAACAAAGAGGCTTGGCAGAGGAAGGAGAGGTGGATGTTTTGATTTGCTCAATCTCATTGTGGAGGAGAGGAATGCATCTGATATTAGTAGCTTATGGAATAAGCTTATCCAGTATGAAATGTGCTGATTAGCATCTCCCGAATATGTAGAATGGTATAGGAGTCCATGTGGATTTTACTATAGGCCGCAGTGCTCATCTCTGTTTCAAGGCCACTGAGCCAGCACTGTCCGAAAGTATTTTCGAGGTCATATGGCCAGCACGATGTCATGAAGCAGCTACCTTCCCATCAAAGTGGTACCTACCATGTTTCCCGGAAAATAAGATCCAATCTTATATTAATTTTTGCTCCAAAATACGCACTAGGGCTTATTTTCAAGGTACGTCTTATTTTTGGGGAAACATGATTCCAGGACACTGATCCCAATGAGCCCATCATCATGAACATCCCAATGCATGCAGCTTCTATCCGTTGATGAGCAGAAACGGTCCCTGAGGTTGAGGGGCAAGGAGGGCTACCGATATGTTCCCAAATCCGGGACATCAATCCAAACAAGAAACTGAACATGTTGGGCGGAACGACAGACATTTCTTCTGCCTGTTTTGCTGCTGGCTTGTTTGCAATGGACATACTACTGGCGAATGTGTCCGTCTGGCTGACGATCTTAACTAGAGCTTATTTTCAGGGTAGGGCTTATATTTACAAGATGCCTGAAATATCAGGGTAGGGCTTATTTTCAGGGTAGGGCTTAATTTCGGGGAAACGGTATTTATCTACTCGCATTTGTGTGCTTTCAAACTGCTAGGTTGGCAGGAGCTGGGGCGAGAAGAGAAGCTCACCCTGTCACGTGGCACTTAAGTTTCGAACCTGGGCTGCCGGCTTTTAAAGTATGAATAGTATGCAGGGGTTTATTTAATTACTTCATTTGTGACACTGAAATACACTGAAATACCGTACATATTTTGATTTTAAAAGCATGTCAATAACATCTTCTAGAAATGCATTCAAATACAAATTTGGGGTGTGTGTGTTAAGACTAATCTGCATTTTATGTGGGATTTTGTTTGTGAGCAACTTTGAGTCAGTCTTGATTTCTGGAGTCTGCACAAAATTGTTTCTGAGGCTTTCTTGGCAAGATTTTTGGAAGTGACTTGCCATTACCACCTTCTCAGGGCTGAGAGACTGGCTCAAAGTATCCAGAAAAGTTTTTAAAAAATCAGAAAAAATGTGGAAATGGAATAGAACCATTTCCAATGAAAAAATACCCCTAAGATCATTTGTTGCTGCTATACCAACTTATTAAACAAAGCATCACATCCATGCTCTGCTCTCTTTTGGCCCCAGATCTCTTCTTCACTTTTGTCTTTGGCCATGCTCGTAGATGGAATGCAGACCCCAGTGCATATCATCTGAAGTAGTGCAGGTCTTGGGAAATAACATTTTACAGCAATCTGAGCATTACATTTTTTTTTCAGGAATCTATTGCAGGAATGTTTTTTTTATGGGGCCTGTGGATTAAATGTTTTTTTCCGTAATTCCCTCAATTCCAATTACATTATAGCAATAGCACTTAGATTTATATATCGCTTCATACTGCTTTGCAGCCCTCTACGTGATTTACAATGTCAACATATTGCCGCCAGCAATCTGGGTCCTTATTTGTTTGACTTTGGAAGGATGGATGACTGAGTCAATCTTGAGTCAGTGAAGATCGAACCCCTGGCAATCAGCAGAATTAGCCTGCAATAATGCATTCTAACCAGTGTCATCAGTGGTTATAATAATTTCCCCAATGACAGGGCTTGTAGTAAGCCTAAACTACCGCGTCCTACAAAGAAGTCTTATACCTTATATTTCTCTTACTTATGAGTTTCAAGTGGGGGGCACAACTCTCCTCCTCCCTAGCTAAGAAGATTCAAATTACGAACATTGTAGTACAACATCTTTCAGGGGTCGTGGTGAGAAAGTCTTCTCCAGACTAGATGGTCTCATCAAAATAGGTGTTGCTGCATCTTTGAACAACAAACAAAATGCCCTAACAATATATTTTGCTCATACCTTTGCTACCCTGGCTTTTCCAAAAGCGGTTTCACGTTCTCCCACTTGTTTTCCCTACTACTGGCATTTAAATTGTAATCTCTGTGGGCCAGAAGATTCAATCTCAAGCTTGAATAGCCAGAAACTGTGGGTGGCTGGCCCGTGCAGACATGTTTGTTTGTAGAACTGCAAGAATTTAAAAACAGATAGTTTAAGAATTGTTAAGTAAGATTAAAATTTAGCATTAGACAGAAATACTGGTGCCTTATACCCAGCCCAGGCCTCAGATTCTAGCACTGACTGGCCAGAACTGAGGAAGGAATATCAGATCTGCATTTTGAGCAGCTACAGTAGCTGAAAATTGGTCATGAGTTTGTTTTTTTATGCTGGTGTTAGTAAAAGGGTTATTGTGTATACGAACAACTTCTATTCAGAAGAGGGATCGCAGTCCTGTTTTCCATTATGCATGACTTGTTCTACCCTGTTTCACATCTGAATGCTCCATACTAGTCACCCCTAAAAGGAAGATATTAAGTCCAAGGTAATATGCACAGCTGAATAGAGATTTAAACTCATTTTTTCACACTGAATAACCAAAATGTTATCTAATGTGGGCGCAATGGCTCAGTGGTTAAAGACACTAAGCTTATCAGCTGGAAAGCTTACAGCCCAGGTTTTGAGACTAGAGCAACACACAATGGGATAAAAACTCCTGTTCCTGCCTCAGATCCTGCCCATGTAGTAGTTCGAAAGCATGTAAGTAAATTAATAGGTACCACTTTGGTGGGAAAGTAAGTGTCCTGTGCGCCTTTGGCATATAGTCATGCTGGTCACATGACCATGGAAATGCTTTCGGGCAACACTGGCTCTCTTGGCCAAGAGAGAGAGATAAGCACTACACCCGGACATGACTGGACAGAGGAAATTTTACCTTTATCTATTGAACAAGCGAAGTGCTCTTTACTAATTAAATAAATTTGCATGGACACCTAACTCACACACAGGGTGACTCCTTTGGAAGATACATTATGCCTAAAACCCAACCAAGCATTTTTTTTTAAAAAAAGAGCAAGTTTGCCCATACAGAAAGCACATAAAATACTTGTTTTACTTAAAGAGATGCAACTCTCTTTAAATAGCTTCTTCCTGTTAAAGGCCCATCTATCTTCCAGGGAAGGGCAGGGAGACCCTTCTCGTACCCTAATTAAGCCCTGTCCTCTTCCAAAATACTACTATTAGCTCATCCATAACCTCCTTGCACGGCAGTAGAGCTGAAGAGCAGTTTTTAGAAACTGCCATACATGGGCAAGGCATCTGGAACAGCAGCAGCTACCCGATACCCAACTGCTTCAAAACCAGCACCATAGATCTACAGCATCAGCAGTAAATAAGTGTCTGGAGTCAGAGCTATATGACCAGGCGCTGTTCGGCAGAGAGGAAGCAATCCCAGATCAGCAACATGGTATGTGTGTGAGAGAGAGAGAAGTTGGAATATCCAGGTATTCTCCTTTGCAAAATGTGGCCACTCTGTTCATTATATTTCATTCATCGCTGGGGTCAATAGTAGCTACAGGTAGTCCTCAACTTACGACCTCAATTGGACCAAAATTTCAGTCTTAAGTCATTGCAGTTGTAAACTGAGGCACCACATGGACTCTATTTTATAACCGGTTTAGGATGGTCATTAAGCGAGTCATCACTGGTGCTAAGCAAATCGTATAGTGGCTAAGCAAATCACACGGTCGACAATAGGCGTTTTTACCTTGTTTTGTGGGAAAATGGCAAAAAAGTCACAAGATGTGATCACATAACCACAGGACACAGCAACCAATCATAAATATGAGCTGGTTCCAGGCATCTAAAATATGATCATGTGACCACAGAAGTGGTGCAGGAATCCTAAGTTTGAGGATAGATCATAAGTAACTTTTTCAAGTTCGTAGTAACTTCAAATGGCTGTTAATTGACCAGTTTTAAGTCAAGGACTACCCTTATAAGTTGTGGCAGTCGTACACGAGTGCATTAAAACATACCAGGTGTGTTGGTTAGCTGTAATTTTTATTTGGCATGGGGGATTCAAACTGAAGGAAGTGGGCATGGAACTGAATTGTCATTTTCACAAGTTCTTAGGTGATTTTTTAAAAAAACCCACATAACCTCCTTTCAGATCTTGGAACAGGGAGGAAATAAACTTTGCCCTCTGTCTTCTTCACAAAGAGGCTTGCTTTTGTTATCAACTTAAGATCAAATCCCTCCTCCAGCAGTGGTATGAAAATTATCCAAGTCATCATTCCTTAACCTGATCCTCTAGAGATCCCAGGTTTAGCCCAGGATGGACCATGCTGGTTGTAGTCCAACAGTAGGAGAAGCTTTGTTAGATAAATAGGAACGTAGAACTGAATCAAGGAGAGGAAATAGATATAAGGTGTGGAAAAAGGTTTAGTTATGTGAGTAAGTTTACTTAGTCCAGCATATATCATCACAACCAGCACTGCAGCCAGACATTGCAAAAACAAGAAAAGAGGAATTTCTTGCATACCCAATAACAATGGACCACCAGCTTTTGTGGTTATAAAAGCACGATCTAACTAGAAGTCTATGCATCATGCTTCTTCTAAAGATCCCATCACCTACATTAAATGATTTTTTTAAAAAAACTAGAAGATACAACTTTCTTGTCCCAAAGATGCTTTTTCCAAAAGGCAGCTGAGCTTTCTTGGTTTTCCTTTGAAAATATTTCACTTCTCATCCAGAACTGAAGACGCTTCTTAGATGGGAAGCGAAACGTTTTAAAAAAAAAAACCAAGAAAGCCCAGTTGCCTTTTAGAAAAGTACCTTTCGGACAACCATATGATGAGTGAGAATCTTCATAGACATAGAATCTTATTCAGTGAAGCAAGAGACTGGAATGTGGAAAAGTTAAATCATCTTGAATCAAAGCCGACAAATGCAGCCCTTTCCCAGAAACGACCTTTGAAGCCTCAGTAACAACTTGTACTAAATGATAAGGCACATTGTGATGCAATCTTAGATGCTCTTCTGCCCCTTCCACATTATAAGCCTATCATGTCTTAGACCACAAAGTAACAGGTGGAGAGATCCTTTTGACTAGAGTCCAACAGGGATCCCTGAGACAGGCCAGCCTCAGTTATTTAAGTCACATTTAAGCTTTAAGGAAACTAGACTGTTTTAGCTGACCTTTCCTCAGACATTATGTTGATGGTATTTCAAAGTATCCAGCCATGAAGATGAATTAGATCTATTATATACTTAGGCTGAGAATCACTATTTATTCGAACAGCTTGGTAAGGAAGGCTGGTGTGCATCTGAGATATCAAATCAATGAGATACTATAAGAAAATTGTCATAATTTAAGTGCAAGGTCAGTTCAATTTGCAGAGTGAAGGTCCTCTAGAGCAAGGTAGGTTTTGGCATGAGAATACCAGCAAAATGTTATTTAAAACTTACTGCTTGCTTATCTGGCATAATAAAAATATCAGAAGCTGCCCTGTGCTGAAACAGACTGCAACCCTATCTTAACCGCAAAATTCCCTCATATGTTGCTCTTCAGATATACTTGACCAGAAATCTCAAATGGTTGGTGATAAAAGGTCTTATAGGATAACGGATCAGAATGAATCCACTAAGTGACTTTCTCCCTGTCGGAAGGTTTTCAGGTTTTCCTACTTTTTCCTAAAGTGCTGAGCATTGTACCAGGGATTTTTTTTCATGTAAAGTACAAGTTGAACTACTTGTAAATCACAGCCTGTCCTCAAAATTAGAAAACCAAATTAGAAAATATAAGACAAAAAGGCAAGAACCTTTCTTGGATATCATAGTTCAAATCTAGTTTAAAAACCAAATAGTGTTAAATATCAAAATTCAGCTGACCTAATCTACAGTGGCAAAAAAATCAGATGTCTGGTAGCACCTTATTATTAAAAAGTAGAATTTTTGTGAGCTGATGAAGGAAACTGTAGCTCACCAAACCATGGCTTTTAATGAAATGTGTTACTCGGAAAATGTGCTCCCGGCTTCCTGGTGATTTTATTTATTACAACTGAGAGTATTTCCTAATCCACATTCCATAGCAGATACTACATTTCCAGTTCCCTGCCTCAAAATACATGAACAGGTACAGAATAAAAATGTTATATTCGAACATTGCATATTTTTCTTTGTATAATGTTGCCTGCAGAATGAACCTGTCTAGCATGACATTCTATTTTTTTATTTAAGCAACTGAGGTTAAGCGATAGATACAAGGAGCCCTGTCAGTAAAAAGAAAAAAAGAACCTAAACCAAAATCTAGAGCACATCCCAAATCTGGCACATATGCTTTGCCCTACAAAGAAAGGCAATGTGTTCTATCTCAGTCAGAATAAAAGCACTTTGAAAAAAATAATTTTATGAAAACTATCTTTGCTTAAGGGGATATCTTGCAACATGACTCCAGTTAATTTTTGAGAGACAGGAATTCAGAGGAATCTCTCAGATTTGTAACTGATACAGGGCTCCACAAATGGCAGGTGTAGCCAAGAGGGTTGCAGAGCATTTCTTACAGGAGCTGTACAGAACGCAGAATTGATATTCAAATGACAGGAGGCCAATCTTTTATAATTGCCCCCATGGCTATCCTTAGAAAAGAAGAGGTAATGGTTTAAGTGAAATAAGGATGGAATTTGTGAATTCCAGGTAGCTTTTTTCTTCCTCTTACAGTTCCTAACTTCCATGCGCTCTTGAATGCTCTTACTTGAAAAACTCAAAACAGATATCGTGCTTTTTTTCTGATGCATGTGGCTTCCTTCGCATGGCACAAGAGTTCCGAGTCCTATTCTACTATCAGATATTCTGGCGTGTTTGCAAATGAAGACTAGGGGAGATGCACTGGTACACAAGCCTGTGTTATGTTGAGAAAAAAGGTTAGGGCCATCTCTGAGAGTCCGTGATTAGGATATGGCCCATATGTTGTAATATTTTAAACAAGCTGTGCTAGGGCAAGTTCCCAACTGCCACAAAAAGATATATTTAGCTGGTTCCTTTCCTTCTCTCTTGGGTCTCTGTCATTCCAGGCATTGCTCAGACATGACTCCGGCCCTCAGTAGATTCCACTCCACTGACATATGCGCTCCTTCTTCTTTTCTGCACACCCCTTCTGTCCACCAGTACTACCCTGAATCTCTCCTGACGTACAGGGTCCAAAATGTCACTCATGGCCGATCCTGTATGGGATGTGGATCTGGCTGATGGGAAGTGACAGCTGCAGGCAACAGTATCTCATGTACAGAGATGGCAGCTGGCTCTTAGAAGATGTGTCTCCTCACTCCTATAATATAAGTGTAAGATGCCTTTCTTCCTTTAGAGTAGAGGCTAACTCTACAGAAAAATATTTACTTCAGATCATCGGATTTCAGAAAAGCAGGCCATTTCCAAAATGATTAGTCAATTCCAACACTGATTCCACTGTCAGGTTAAGTTAATTCCATCTCCAACTCCAGCATTAGGTTAAGTTATTTTTTAATCAATTTCCCCAACCACCACCACCACCATGCTGTAAAGTCCACAGAACAGACATAAACATTCATTGTTTTGGAAGTTACCCACTCAGCAAATTTCCACTGCGGCTAATCTTGCTCCCCCTCCCAAGAAGACAGAGGCGCCCCCCATAGTATTTATGATTGGTACCACTGGAATTAAATGCAAGTTTGTCAATAAAACCAACACATCAAAGTATTAGAGAAGAAGCCGGCTGGGTCATGACTCAGCAGCTCTCCTGGAGATGTTCCCTTCGGAAAGACCCTTGGGCCTGGAACCCAATCCATGCGCCTCGGATCTGCTGTTTCCTCTCCCTAACTGGCCTCCTACCTTTCGCTGTTGCTTTTCCCAGGCTGGGTCAAGCAGTAAGTCCCGGTCCCAGTCTTCCTCCTGTGCCATGTAGTCCTCGGTCGTCATGTAGGAGTGGTTGTATTGCATGTGTGTTTCTATCTGCATAGTCATGTTGCCTTGTTCTGTGAAGCCCTTTCCTTCTATGCCTATTCTCTCCCCTACAATTTACACGGTTCCCCCCTTGCTCAAGCGTTCAGTCTCCTTTTCTGTTTGCTCCCCTCTCGGCTCCCCTTAGAGGTTAAGATTCCCCCAAGTCCTTCCAGGCTGCGTGTCTGCCTGCTTTGCAGCTGCACCTGTCAAAACCAATCCACGTGACCAGTCCTCAATAAGTATTATCAGCCCTGGGAAGGGAGATCAGGTTCCATCTTAAAAAGGCCACGGGGAGGGGACAGCACAAGTGTTCCTACCAACCAGATAGGGGTGGTGAAGACAACTGTTGGGAAGCCAAGTAGTCCCCCTTAAAGCAGAGCCACAAGCTCTTAAAAAAGAAATTGTTCCAGTGGGTTGAATGTCT
Source organism: Pareas carinatus (assembly GCA_032468095.1). Lineage (NCBI taxonomy): Eukaryota > Metazoa > Chordata > Lepidosauria > Squamata > Pareidae > Pareas > Pareas carinatus. The sequence continues at coordinate 41,019 of JANHFO010005331.1, forward strand.
TTCCTACAAAATCCATGCCAGATGCAGGGGGACTCTGTTGAGAGCAAGAATCTCTGCACAGGGAGGAAATTTCCCATTTTCAATACAGCAAAAGAGGAAAAATCTTACTTAGAGCACTGTCATTAACCTTCCACCAAGTTACAAGGAAAGAGTTTTTGGACACGCTTTCAGATTCAAGAATATAGGAACGAGCTGATAAAGAACAGAAATAAAGATGGAATATAGGCAGCCCCCGACTTATGACTACAACTGAGTCCAAAATTTATGCTGCTAAGCGAGAAATTTGTTAAGTCCGTTTTGTTAGCATTTGTTAAGTGAATCACTGCAGTTGTTAAATTAGCAACATGGTTGTTAAGTGTATCTGGTTTCCTCCATTGACTTTGGTTGTCAGAAGGTTGCAAAAGGGGATTGCATGAACCCAGGACACTGCAACCATCACAAATGAATCAGTTGTCAAGCATCCGAATGTAAATCATGTGACCGTGGGGATACTCCAAAGATCGTAAGTGTGAAAAATGGTCGTAAGTCACTTTTTTAGTGCCATTGTAACTTTTAACGGTCACTAAGTGAACTGTTGTGAGAATTACCTGTAACAGAATAGAATAGAATAATGGAGTTGGAAGAGATTTGGGCAGTCTTCTAGTCCAACCCCTACTCAAGTAGGAGATCTATACCATTTCAGTTAAATGGCAGTCCAATTTATTATTAAGAACCTCCAGGGATGGAGCACCTACAGCTTATGAAGACAAGCCGTTCCACTGATTAAGGGTCAACTGCCCTCCATGTTGAGAAAGAAGTAAGGCCAAATTAGTTTCCAGATGTTCTCTCATGAATTTGGACTGCAGCCATGTTCCCCAAATAGATTCTGAAAATTCCCAACATTTCCTATGACAACAACCAAGGAACCTGAGTTCTTTTTGAGATCCTGGCACTTCGTCCTGTGAAATGTTTTTTCCATATGGATGGAATATGGCATCTTTATTTGATTCTAAGTGATGAAGGAAAAGGTTTCTGCACATGTTCACCCATTTATCTATTTCACTAGGTCAGTGTAGGGCTCCCCAATATTAAAATTAGAGGCCACGCGTATTTCAGGAAATCTGGAATTTCAGAAACTGATATTATTACCATCTTCCTTGTGGGAAAGATTACTTATTCCTTACGAAAGGTGTTGCAAAAAAACAGCCTCCCCCTGTACTTTAAAAGGTGATAGGCTTGTCTCATCTCTCGGAAAGTCACATGTTCCATTTGAATGTCTGAAATCCTCCCCATGAGCTTTAAAATGTGCCAGAAGAAATACCTGTCTAAAGGTCATTCAGGAGGAGAGGAAAAGGTTTTCAAGATTGACCTTATTCTGTTTGGGATACCGTGAATTTAGATTTGGTTTAGATTTCAAGAGCTTTCTGTTTCTTTGTATTTCGCCAACATTTACATAACTCAATGAAATCACAGTTCACTTGCAGGCTGCTCCTGTTATGCAGGAGTCAATTCTTAGAGTGAATGAGAAAGAACTTGTGAAGCCTACTGAATGCCTAGAAAAAAATTCCCACGCTAATTTAATGTTTCCAAGCAGACTAAACATAGACAAAACATTTTAATCCATTGCTTAAAATCATGTTTCTGACATACAGGAAAAAAACATACAAATAAAATCTCCAGCTGTTTTGTTCATTTTGGTTTGTTAGCAACACATAAGAAACAAAAGTTACAGCCTTAATCTGCTTGCTTTGAGGTTTTGGCAACTTCTTAGGTAAGATTATTTTACCCTCACTTTCTTCTAATTACAAAAAAAATCAATTAACACAAAACCCAATACCCCAATTTCCAACAAGAGTGCAGATCACACACACACAAAGTTCATATAGGCATTTGTTCATCTATTCTTTAACCAATAAAATTCCTCCCAATGGGAGGTGCACCATTCCTGGAGGTACTGCAATACCAGGCTGATGCTTGGAGTGGACGGAGCAAGCCCCTATTCCATCTCCCAGTTCCAAAAATCCATTTAATATATAGTCCTCAAATAGAGGACATATCAGATATTAAACTGATAAGAACAGATACTACACTTGATCTTAGCCAAAAGGCCGAGAAGCGATACCTTCCTCATCCAGCAGCCTCCCATGGCATCCTTTCCTAGGAAACTTAACATAACGATGAGCAAATTCTTTACAAAACCTTTCCTTATCACATCAGAATCAGAACTGCTTTGCAATCTCATCAGATACATTCTGACAATGTTCCTCTTTGTACTGTTCAAGTTAACAGCCTTCTGTTGTGAAATATAACTATAAAAATTATAAAATCTGTTAGCAACACTCATTTCCTGATTGCCTGTCTGCTTTTTTCGATAGCTATTGGCGTGATATTTACATAAGCCTTCCCATTTCCCCCATCATGCTTTTGGGGGTGTTATTTCAGGACTTACCAGTAGAGACCTCTGAGTTTCTTGGTTGATGAGCATTCTGAGAAAAGAAAGGAAAAAGCGCATGAGAATACGATAAATAAAAAACAATGGCATAAAGATGTTTCTTGCACAAAACTTCCTGGATTTCACATTTGTCGAAAAATTTAGTAGCAAAGACAAGTGTTTCACTTGCCTTTCCTTCAAGCTTTAATTTGAGCATGAATTATATAGCTTATTTTGAAAAATAACTAATTATTTTATTCCTTAAACACATGCAATCCTGTTACAGATGTACTTGCTCTGCTTCAAATGTATCGAAATGAACCAACAATAACCATTAGGAGTAGTAGTTTTCAGTGCCCTATGGAGAATACCAAATTCAATAATAAATAAACGATGTATCAATCTTTTGCAATGAAAATGAAGTAATTTGTGGCATTTTTTTTAAAGATAATAATATAGTGTATAGCTCATTTGTTTGATTTCTATAGCTACCCATCTGAATATTTTAATGGCCAGTATTCATCATAAAACATAAAAATGAAAACAAAACAAAATAAGTATATACGCACTAAACTGTCACTATGGAAATGGGACTGCTAACATACTCGGAGGCCCCAGCCCTGGCACACGATCAAGTCTTTGTGATCTTGTGAAGAGTCAAGCAGATTCATGATCATCCTGATATACAGAATATATACAGAATACAGTATAAGAATTGAAAGGGACCTCGGAGGTCTTCTAGCGCAGAGGTTTTCAAACTGTGGTCCAGGGACCCCATGGCAAGTTGTCAAGGGGTCCACAGATAGGCCAAGAAAAATTTGGATAAAGTAATATACATGAATTGTCCATTAGAAATTAGTTGAATTTGTGGGAATGGAGCCCGCCATGTAGCAACGTTTTGGGTTCCAGAGCTTGAAAGTTTGAAAACCTCTGTTCTAGTGCAATCCCCTGCTCAAGTAGAAGACTATACCATTTCAGACAAATAGTTGTCTAATCTCTTCTTAGAAGCCTCCAGAGCACCCACAAATTCAGCAGGCAAGTTAATTGTTCTCACTGTCAGGAAATTTCTCCTGTCATCTGAATATCTGAAGGGATGGTCCCTAAAGTAACTTAGCTCCATGAAACAAAGAGCTTTAAAGGAGAGAGCCAGCATCTTAAATTGCAACCACTGCCAATGCAGCCCACGAAGCAGTGGGGTATAGAATAGAATAACAGAGTTGGAAGGAACCTTGGAGATCTTCTAGTCCAACCTCCTGCTCAGGCAGGAATCCCTACACCATTTCAGACAAAGGGTTATCCAGTCCCTTCTTTAAAACTTCCAGTGTTGGAGCATTTACAACTTCTGAAGGCAAGTTGTTCCACCGATTAATTGTTCTAATTGTCAGGAAATTTCTCCTTAATTCTAGGTTGCTTCTTTCCTTGATTAGTTTCAATTGTTTCTTCTCCTGCCATCGGGTGCTTTGGTATCATGTGTCAAATATCCACCATCCTTTACTATCTGTGCAGTCACATTCTGCATTAGCTGAAGCTTCTAAATGCTCTTCAAGGGCAGTCCCAGGTAGAGCACATTGCAGTATTCCAGGTGATAGTTCACCAGAGCATGACAAACTATTGTAAATTTGCATCCGTATTTATCTGAAAAGGTCATACAGTGGTAACTCGGTACTCAACTGCTTTGAAACTCCTCCAATTTGGTACTCAACGCATTGAGCACCAAATTGACATGAAAATTTGGTCCCAGTACTCATCGTTTGTTTGGTACTTAACACACAAGCTAAAACTTGTTTCGATTCCGCCGTTGTGGCAATCTTGACTTTTTTGAACCTCTTCTGCAGACAACTCTGAGTCCTCATGAGAGTTGGACAGTGAATGAAAAAGGATGACGGAAAGCTGATCCATGTTGCTGAATTATGGATCTGGAGGTCGATTGCGAGGGAAAGCTAATTAGTCCCAGACCAACAAGGGCAGAGAAAATGGATTCACAAATCAAGACTCCCTTGATTTGGCCTTGGTGTGAGGATGGACATGGGAGTGAGGCTGAGGAGAATGGATAACGTGGGCAGACGGGATCAAGGAAATTCCAGGACTGTTTTTGAAGATGGATAAGGCAGGATTAAACACAGGTCAAGAGGAGCGTTTGTCCATACAGGCAGTCCTCAACTTACAACAGTGCCCTTAGTGACTGTTCAAAAGTTACAACGGCGCAGAAAAAAGGGACATGACCATTTTTCAGTTATGACCATTTTCCAGCATCCCCCACGGTCACACGATTTACATTCAAATGCATGACCACTGACTCATATTTATGGCGGTTGCCGTGTCCCCGGGTCAGGTCACCCCCCTTTTTGCGACCTTCTGACAAGCCAAGTTAAGGGGGAAGCCAGATTCGCTTAACAGTGTTACTAATTTAACAATTGCAGTGATTCACTTATCAACCTTGGCAAGAAAGGTCGTAAAACGGGGCAAAACTGTTTTTAGCAAACGTCTCACTTAGCGGCAAAAATTTTGGGCTCAGTTGTGGACTACCTGTATAACAGCAGGATTTTAGGCCCACTTGTAAGAGCAAGCGGTCGTTTGAACGCTTTGCTACAATTGCATCTCTGACACGCTTGTGGAGCGACAAATTGCTGAGGTAAACGAAGAAGTCTCAGAAAGGTCGAGCGCCGATTGGATGGAAGACTCGCCGATCAGTTCGAAAGGCGGGCCTAGCAGGGGCGGCCACCGCTGATTGGCTCAACGGTTTGAGCGGGAAAGGGGCGGCTGGAGAGAAGCCGGAAGAGAGGCGCGTGGGCCAGCGCATGCGCCCGCCATGGCAGGCTGCGACTGGGACCGGCGGGTGCTTCCCGCGTGCGTCGGGGCGGTGTTGGCGACCGCGTTGGTCGCGGAGGTCCTGGTGGTGCTGCTGCGATTCCGCCCGCCCGGAGAGCCTTTCCCGTTGTGGCCCATCGCCTCGCTGCTCTTCCTGCTGGCGAGCGCCCTGGAGAACGCCCGCCGCTTCATCATGGCTTCGCCCAGCACGCGCGGAGTCATGCTTGCGGGGGCGGGGCAAGGATGGGAGTGAGTGGGCGTGGTTATGGCCGCGGCGGGGGGGTCCAATGGGAAAACGGCCGCGCGTCGAGGGAGGAGCCTCTAAAAGTGGCGGGGAAAAAATGGAGACGAAGCAGTTTCTTTCAGAGGAAAGGGCCTCTGCGCATGCTCAGAAACACGCTGTTTCTCCATTGGTTTCCCCCCAAAAAAACTTCAGAAAAAAACGGGGGAAATTGGGAGGATATAAATTTATTATAAACTATATAAACAATATAGTAGAGGGGGTTCCTTTAAAGCAAATCACCAACATTTAATCTTAATGAATTTAAACCCTCATAGGGTTTATGAGGACAGTGTCTCAAGGGTGCAGCCAGCTGGGGATTGACTAAAAGGAGGAATTACTTTCTCTCAGCCCAATTCACCTCACAGGGTTGTTGTGAGGAAGATAGGAGTAGGAAGGAGTGTCAGATACGTTTCCGCTTTATTATAAAGTAATAAAGGCAGGATAAAAATCTAATTAATCAATGATCAGGCATTTGTGGGCTGCAAAGTCCAGACAGACCACTAGATGGCAGCCAAGAGACATGGGCTACTGTTTGCTGCCATCTAGAGGCTGCCTCGTGAATGTGTTTTATTTATTACATTTGCTGCCCATTGAATTGGTTCGCTGAGAGGTGAATCTGGGTGGCTTGCAACATATAAAAGAAACAGAGTCATAAAATGTTTCTAATAAAAATAGAAATTATAATTAAATGATTGGGAAGGTAATGTTTGTTTCGAAAAGGGTTTGGAATTGCAAAGGAAAACAGATTTTCTACCTGGACTGCACCAATAAGGCTTTGTTGACTTATTTATTTATATCCTACCTTTTTACATATATATAAACAACTCAAGACGGTGAACATATTTAATGTTCCTCCTTTCAGTTTTCCCCACAACCAACAACAATTCTGTGAGGTGCTTGGCCTGAGAGACAGAGACTGGTCTAAAGTCACTCAGCAGGCTTTAATGCCTAATGTGGAACTAGAACTCACTATCTCCTGGTGATTGGCCCCAAGTCGCCCAGTTAGCTTTCATACCTAAGGCAGGACTAGAACTCACCGTCTCCTGGTGATTGGCCAAAGTCACTCAAATGGCTTTCATGCCTAAGGCGGGACTACAACTCATCGTCTCTTGGTGATTGGCCCAAATTCACCCAGTTAGCTTTCATGCCTAAGGCAGGACTAGAATTCACTGTCTCCTGGTGATTGGTTCAAAGACACCCAGACGCTTCATCTACTCTTCCACCCTCTCCTAACACTCATTCCTTTGCCTCCTTCCAGTTACTGCTATGCCTGCCAGACCCACGTGCCGCCCCGCTGCAGCCACTGCTTTACCTGCAACGTTTGTGTACTGCGACGAGATCACCATTGCCTGCTGCTTGGCCAGTGCTTGGGCTATCAGAACTACCGCTACTTCCTTTGCCTGCTCCTCTACGGGTCGGTCGCCTTGCTGTACGGTAGCTTGCTCAACGCTGACGTGGTTTGGATGCTGCTAAAGGAAGGTGGCCTTGCCTACAAAATCCTCCTGCTCATGCTGCCTTGGCTGATGCTCCTGATGGGTAAGAATGAGTGATTTGATGGATTGATTTAACTTGTTTGCCCCCAAATCTCGCCCAGATGTGATTTTAAAAGGGCCGGAGTGGCGCAGTGGTTAAATGGAATATTGCAAGCTCACTCTGCTCACTGCCAGCAGTTCGATCCTGACTGACTCAAGATTGACTCAGCCTTCCGTCCTTTCGAGGTCGGTAAAATGAGAACCCAGATTGTTGGAGGGAAGAGGCTGACTCTGTACACCGCTTAGAGAGGGCTGGAAGGCAGTGTGAAGCAATATATATGTCTACGTGCTATTGTTATTTTGGACGGCTTACAAAAACCAATACAGATAGTTCTTGACTCACAACCATTCATTTAGTGGCCATTTAAAGTTACACAAGCATGACCGTTTTTCGCATTCATAACTATTGCAGCATCTCTGTGGCAATGTGATCAAATTTGGACGCTTGGCAACTTCTGACAAGCAAAGTCAATGGGGAGGCCAGAGTCACTGAACAGCCACCTTACTGGCTTAACAACTGCAGTGATTCACTGAAAAAACTGTGATAAGAAAGGTCGTAAAATGGTTCAAAACTCACTTAACAACTGTCTCACTTAGGAACAGAAATGTTGGGCAACATATACAGGTAGTCGAGCACTACCTGTAAACCTTTAGAGCAATAATAATAATTTACGGTGAAAAGATGAGTAGGAAGGAAGCAAGATACACACTAGGGCAGGTGGGGTCTTGTCTGAATCATGGCTGGCTGAGGAATTCTGGGAGTTGAAGTCCACAAGTCTTAAAAGCTGCCAAGGTTGAACACGCCTGCTCTAGATGAAGCAGCTAAAGTTACCCCTCACCTTCCTTCTTTCACAGGGCAAGTCAGTTTCGTGACCTTTATCTACGCGTTTGTGACCGACGTCTGTGTCGTGGGCTTCTTGTTCTGCGTCAGTTTCCTACTGTTCCACAGCTTGTTGGCCCTGCGTGGCCAGACCACCAAAGAATGGTTCGAAGGAAATCGCCAGTACCACTTGGGTTGGCGAAACAACCTTCGACAAAGCATGGGAGACCGGTGGCTGCTGGCCTTCCTCACCCCTTTCATCGCTTCCCCGTTGCCAGGAGACGGAATCACTTTCCAAACCAGATCTCCGAAAACAGAAGCGCTCTCCAGATCACGCAGCTCCTAAAGGTGAGCTCTAGGATTCTAAACGTGGCAAAAATCAAAAATACGTTGAACGGGTTTGTTAAATCAATAAAGTCAGGGTCACTTTGTGGCAAGATGGGCAACAAACAAATTTAACAATAAATAAATAAATTACTATAGTTTTGTAGTGCTTTATACAGGTAGTCCTCGACTTAAAATCATTGGTTTAGTGACTGTTCAAAATTACGTGACTGGAAAACTAACTTATGACCATTTTTACATTTAGATCATTGCAGCATCCCCGTGGTCGCATCAAAATTTGGATGCTTGGAAACTGGCAGTGTATCTATGACAGTTGCAGTGTCTCAGGTCATGGGATCAATTTTGTGACCTAACCAGCGGCGTCAATAGGGAAGCCAGATTCACTTAACAACTGTGTTACGTGGTGGCAGCGTGGTTAGAATGCAGTATTGCAGGCTAATTCTGCTTCTTGCCGACTACCAGCAGTTCAGCAGTTTGACCCTGACCAGCTTAAGGTCGACTGAGTCTTCCATCCTTCCGAGGTCGTTAAAACGAGGACCCAGATTGTTGAGGGGCAATAGGCTGACTCTGTAAACGGCTTAGAGAGGGCTGTAAAGCGGTATATACGTCTTAAGTGCTATTGCTACTAAATAGATGCAATGATTCACTTAAGAACTATGACAAGGTCGAAAAATGGGGCAAAATTCATTTAACAGCTGTCTTAGCCACAGAAATTTTGAGCTCAATTGTGATTTTAATTTGAATGAATGAATTTTTATTTCTATCCCGCCCTTCTCCTTACAGGCAATTTAAAAATACATAATACATATACAGTTTAAAAACATTATTAAAAAGGATTAAATCAAGCCTGTTA
>JANHFO010005333.1:14322-31384 GCA_032468095.1 Pareas carinatus
CAGGTGCTTTGGAGAGTAGCTTGACTCCCTCTTCTTTGTGGCAACCCCTGAGGTATTGGAAGACTGCTATCCTGTCACCCCTAGTCCTGCTTTTCATTAAACTTGACATACCCAATTTCAGCAACCGTTCTTTACACGGTTTACCCTCCAGTCCCCTAATCCTCTTGGTTACTCTTCTCTGTACTCTTTCCAGAGTCTCAAAATATTTTTACATCGTGGCACCATACTTGACCATTCCTTGACCACTTGAAACAAATTAAAAATATATCCAACAGACCAGGCAAAACATAGGTCATTCATGCTCCCCCTCCCTCACTTCTGCCTTGGTGTACTAACCGCCAAAGAGAACCGTTCTCACAATCTAATAGGGTGGCTTGCCTCAAGACAGTTCCAGTATTCTCAACCCAACATCTTTAAAGGACTTATAAAATGGGTAAGGGCCATATGGAAAATGCTAGATGGGGAGCTAAAAAACTCTCTGTCCAACGGAGTCTTAAGGGTCCTTTGTATGCAACTCAATCTGCCCCCACCCTCAAGCTCCATGGACGTCTTGTGCACATTGGTGGTTTTGCCAGACTTATGACATAATCAACACTAATGAATTGCACGTGGGATCTTCCAGCAGGCCCAACCGATTTGATGTTTTCTTCTTTCCCCGAGGCTTGATGTTGTCCTATTCAAGTCATCGGCCCAGACAAAAACATCATTAGCTCTTGCCCTGACCTTTTTTGCTGGGAGTGCAAAATGATCCATTGGCTTCAATGAGCCACTCGAGGAAAAAAGCCAGGTTGATCTAGTAGTTAAGGGACCAGGCAAGAAAGCAGGACACTGGGAGTTCTAGTCCTACCTTAACCACAAAGACCAGCTGAGTGACTTTGGACCAAACATCAGGAAATTGGGATTTCTAGTTCCACCTTAGCCATGAAAGCCAAGCTGAGTGACTTTGGACCAATCACCAGGAGACTGGGAGATCTAGTTCTGCCCAAGGCATGACAGCTAGCTGGATGACTTTGGGCCAATCACCAGGGGATTGAGAGTTCTAGTCCCACCTTAGCCACGAAGGCCAGCTGAGTGACTTTAGGATATCACAACGAGGATTCACTCCATTAAGATGCACTGGGACAATTGATTCATTGTAGGGAGACTTGGTAAGTTGTATGAAACTTAGCTTCTGTTTATGATAACCTGATAGCTAAAGGCAAAAGTTCTCATTTGATACCTTCAGTGTAAATTCTAAGAGCGATTGTTGTGTATCTGTTGTTCTTATTTGGCCTTCTTTACACTTAATTTTAGTCCCTTTTTTCCCTTTCACCTTGCCTCACTAGCCTCACTAAACACTCTCCATTTGTCATTTTTGGAGAGAAGGGAAACCCAGCTCTAAACAAAGGACTACTTATTATTTCTCTTTTCTACGAATGAACTCAAGGCTGAGAAACACGATTGTAAAAGCAAGCAGGCCTGCAAAGCCTTTGGAGGGCCACTAGATGGCAGGAAAGGCACATGTAGAAAACTGGCTTTATTGCCTTCTAGTGGTCCTTTGGAATTTTGCACCACCAGCAACTGGAGACGATTCTGCTTAAGGGATCTGGACTAAACTTTGCAGCGTTACTTACTTTTAATCAATATTTATTTCTGTGTAAATAAGTGTAAGAAACCTTTCCTCCCCTCACTCAAACACCAAGTCTTGCTGGTGCTGCTGCAGCAAGAGCTTTCGAAAAGCAAGAAAAGAAGCCGCCCTATTGAGTTTTCAATTCAGCAAAATTGAGGGGCAAAGCCACGCCAATAAAAAGAAGTTCCAAATTCTATAGAAGCTGCCATGTTGTAAATAATCCCCATGAAACTGTCAAGAGTCAGAATTGATAACAGAAATGTCACTGCTGCAAGGAGCAATTCGAGGGAGAAGCATTTCTCCCCGGCAGGAGAAGAAGTCTACATTTTAGATCTCATAAAAGTGAACCTCATATTTCTCCCCATTTTTTCCCCCTATTCGGGGCGAAGGAGAACTTGTTGCAAACTATCCTTCACTGCAATTTTTATGTGCTTTTTTTTTAACAGTCTCAACTCCATTGTCCTACACTAAATATATAACCTAGTTGTGTTTCATCTTCATTTGAAGAAACTCTAGCTCTGTATTTAAGTCTGTTCTGGCCAGAATGTTGATATGTGTACCAAATCTTCTGAGCCAACCTTATCCAAATTCTTGAATTTGTCTCAGGTCAGACTGCTTTCTGCTGTCTGTGTGACTCCACACCATTTTGGATTTGATTGGGTTCCCTGCTGAGATGTGGACCTTCTGAATGGCAGAATGAAGAATGGGAAAAAACCCTGAATTGCTGTAAATCAAAGACTACCTGTATATACAAGGGGAATTCAGACAAAAAAGAACACCAGAATCCAAAATTAGCAGCTCCCTGCAGCAGCTGACAATGACTGCACCTATTTCTGAGAGATGAGGGCAATTCAGAAAAAAACCCACCTCAGTTTGATTATCAAGGACAGACACTTGCAGATATAGAACTTTTATTATACACCTTAGAAAACTACTACAGTGCATGACTTTTCGACATCATCGCCTTTCAAATGGAGGCCCTTGTCACAACATCTTACAAGGTTTGAAATTTCTTCTGCAAAGAAATCTCCCTCCTGGGAAGGAAGTCAGAAGAGATGGGAGTTGTTCGCCACCAAATCTGGACGCTAGAGGGGAAATGATAAAAACATCCCAATGTTGGAACTGCTCCAAAGGTTTCTGGATGTGTCTAGCAGTGTGCGGGCTAGCATTATTGTGAACTAGCACCACACCGGAAGTCAGTATGTCCCAACGCTTGCGTCGTACCACTTTGACGATGACAATTCACTTCACAATGCTGTGACAGGGTGGCTTCCTTCCCAGGAGCTTTTCCCCTGCATTGCCCTTGTATATCTGAGATGGTTAGCCTGCGTGTTTCTATACTTCCCAATGGGCCCCCCAAACATCTTAAGTGGAACCTTGCAGTAGGAAGACAAGCAAGCATTGTATTATTATTGTAGGGATAGTAACTTATCTCCGCATACTTTTGAAGAGTAAGATTCAGGTTGTAGTTTGCCGATTTGATCATATTCTGGGCCTCTAGGTGAGTCATGCCATCTGTGTTGACGCCATCAATGGCCACCACCATGTCCCCCTGGCTCATCTGAGATTGAGCTGCTTTGCTACCGGGGGTGATCTGTAAAAGTAAGAAGAAGAGAAGGTCAAGAAAATATAAAGCACCCATCTCTGGATTCACGTCGCCTTCTGTAACTGACAGGTTCAAAACACATTTGGCACCCTGGAAGTGAGTTCTCTTCCTGATGATTATACACACCTATACATATACAAATGATGGTGATTATGCTTATATATTCAAATGTCTATGAAATGTATCTTTGATGGTATTATTGCTGTAATCACAGTTGCATGTAGTTTTTGAGCATGCTCACTGAAGACAAATTTCTTGTGTGTCCTGACACACACACGGCGAAATAAAAATTCTGATTCGGATTCTGATGAAATGCTTTGCGACATGATGATTGTACTTCATAACACAATGATTGTACTTTATGATTATGAATGCACCTAATACAAACACGACACGATGAATGTAGTCTGTGATAACGAATGTATCTTAAGACTGTAATCATTGTTTGTCAATTATAGCCTTATGATTGTAACCACAGTTTGTCCATTGTAGCCTGTATGTAAGTATTGAACATGTACACCGGAGACAAATTCCTTGTGTGTCCAAACATGCTTGGCCAATAAATAAATTCTCTTCTCTTCTTCTATTTTTGCAAACTGAAATCCAAAGAAGACTAAATAGCAGTCCAAATACAATATAAGCATTAAGCAAGAGGTGAAAGACATGAAGCTCCATTGCGAATCATACTCCACACCCTCAATAGGACATACCGTGTTTCCATGAAAATAAGACCTGGTCTTATATTAATTTTTGCTTCAAAAGACACATTAGGGCTTATTTTCCAATTATGTCTTATTTTCGGGGAAATATGGTACTTAAATGCATCCATCTGGCTTTTGAGCTTAATTGGGACTTATTTTGGGGGTAGGGCTTCTATGATGAGCATCCTGAAAAATCGTGCTAGGGCTTATTTTCTGATTAGATCTTATTTTCAGGGAAATACAGTGCTTAAATACATCCGTCTGACTGATTACCTTGAGTGGGACTTATTTTGGGGGTAGGGATTATATTACAAGCATCCTGAAAAATCAGACTAGGGCTTATTTTCCGGTTAGGTCTTATTTTGGGGGAAATACAGTACTCAAAGCATCCATCTGGCTGATGATTTTAATTGGGGCTTATTTTGGGGGTAGGGCTTCTATGACGAGCATCCTGAGAAATTATGTTATGGCTTCTTTTCCACTTAGATCTTATTTTGGGGGAAACAGAGAAGCTTCAACAGGGAAAGAGTGTACATTTTGGAATGAGTCAGGGAGAACAATGCCATAGAATTCACTCTGACTAAGTGGCCATCAGCCAAGACATAAACTTTACGCCCTTGTTTATGGATCTATCAGAAGATGTTACCGAAGACGTCATTCACATGGATATCTCTAACTCCACAGATATCCCTCACTGAGCATAACTGATTTAATACGAAGATCTCTTATCATTTGTCAACCAACGAACCGCACTTCTCCACATCTCTTGCACAGATGACTTAGCCTACTGTGATAATAAAATATTTGGAATTAAAAACCCACCTTAGAAACCTCAAAACAGTGCCTCACTTCTCCTTAACTGTCACAACTCGTTTCAGAAGGATGCACAAATACAAAAAAATCAATGCAATGTTACAGTGAAAATTCATTTCATAATCCTACTTTTCTCAGTTGTGGCTAATAAAAGTTTTGTCACAAATGTTTTTGACATTGACATGATGAAATGTTTTGTGACACAATGATTGTACTTTATAACATGATGACACGATGAATGTACTTTATGATTATGAATGTATCTTATGACTGTAATCACAGTTTGTCAATTATATTCTTATGATTGTAATCACAGTTTGTCAATTATAGCCTGTATGTAAGTATAGAGCATGTACACAGACAAATTCCTTGTGTGTCCAGACACAATTCTAATTCTAATTCTAATTCTAGTTCTAGTTCTAGTTCATTCTCATTCTCATTCTCATTCTCATTCTCATTCTCATTCTCATTCTCATTCTCATTCTCATTCTCATTCTCATTCTCATAGATATGCTTTTCCTAATGGTCACTACATGGCAGAAAAGCATTAGAGAGTCTTGAGGCCCAAACCTGAAAGCCATTTAGGCGAGCAACCTTTCTCTTACAAGCCACAGAGAATAATCTATGATGATGCAAAGCACAGGGCAAGGAAGATGGTTGCCAAAATGACAACAGGTGGGCATTGTGCAGCTATCCAATGAGACGTTACTGTGCAGCATGCAACATTGACAAATACAACAACAGAGAAGAAGCTAGGTGTTTATCTTAGCTTGGGACTAGCTCTTATCTTTAATTACCGGCCTAAATTGCAGCCAAGAATGCATTCATGAAACTGAAAAAAACAAGTTTGGCTTGGCTCAAAGATGAAAACATCACCCTGTCTATCCTGAGCTTCATGCTGAAATAACAGCAGGTTAGAAATAAATCGTATTATATCTGCTGGGAGCTCCAGATAGGCGTTAAACCTATTCTATATATGGCTTGAAAGAAGAACGAAGGAGTAGGAATCAAAATGTATTAGAAAAGGTTAATAATATATTTGATATTGTCAAGATTGGTGAACTGTACAGTCAGAAGTCTGGTTTATGTTGAAATATTTACTATGTTTTATTCCAAATAAAAAAGCAGACATAAATCCTATTAAAGACAGATGAATTTCAACTGGTTGGGTAAGCAGTTGGTAAAGGATCTAGGCAAAATCCTCTAAGATTCCATGGAATAATCTCCAAGTAAATAATAGTCTTTCCCTTCCCCCCTCCCTTAAATTTTTCCAGGACATTGTGATGACTTCTCAGTATTTTGACAAAGTCCACAAGAGCTGAAACATCCAGAAAAGAGATTAACGCTTGACAGAAAAGCAAACTGAAGAGTGGTTGAAGAGAACACAGAGTAATGCTTCCAAAACAGAGCCTCCTCTTAAACACTGAAGAATAACTTACTAAAATTAGACCCTAATTGATTTCCACTATCTATTTCCAAGGAAGCCCAAAGCACATGACTGAGACCAGCACAAAGAATACTTGGATAATCAACAATAAGTGACCTTTCAAAGCGGTGTGACAGATAAGGTAGTGCCAGTTCAGTTGTATCGGAGAATTGTGGAGGATGGGACAACACACTCTTTTTCCAATCTAGAAGCAAGATCTTCTAGAAGTAACCTGCTCTCTGTCAGATAATCTGTAATCTGTCACCTTCTCTTAGGCTCTAGGTGGGCCAGGATGGTTCCCAAGACAAATGACTTTCTTTGCATTTTGTTTGTCAAATATCCCAAATTCCTCCCCATCAAAGAAACTCACAAAGCAGAACCTCTTCAAAAAGTTCATTGATTTCTGGACTTCCAGTGGCGCCGTAGACATTGCAAGACGGACTCTTTGAGTTCGCCAGTCCCGCGATCGCATTAAGCTGCTCTGACAGCTCAAAATCAGCTGTTAGGCGGCTGGAAGCCTTTCCCCCGAGAGAAGAGGGAAAGGCAAGCAGTCGGGTTGGGGTAGAGCTCCCCCACACAGCATAGATAGTTTAAACAGTTCTTTTTCCCACAGTCAAAAACTACTATAAGTTACATGGTACAGATAATAGGCATTTTGGTATGCTACAGTTATTGTCCACCTGCCAAGATGACCTTGGACTCAAAGAGAAATATGTCAACAATCTCAAACTGCTGCATTCTACCCAATGGATCTAAGACAGCTATACTAAGACAGCCCATCCCCCACCTTCTCCTCAGCATTGGCAAATTTCAAGAGTGGGTTCAGGCTAACAGGGTTAGCGTAGGATTTGACATTGTTGCTATCAAAAAACATTGTACAGGTAAACTGAACCATTACAGATGTGAGTTGGTGACGTTGAATGCTTACCTGTATGGAAAACCTCTGGAGAACTTGCAAAACAGGCCCTCATATGGTGGAAATTGCTGGCTGGCTACGACATATCATTATATTGTGATTGTCCGGCAACTTCATAAAAGATTAAAGCTGGCTTCATGTTCATTAGCTAATATGGAAATATCTGTCATCAGTAAAATACTGTTTTTAACCTCATAGCAAAGAGATGTGCAGCTTGAGAAGAAAATGCTCTTAGCTTTCGTTTCACATCATGTATGTGAAAGTGTAAGGCTAAAGCTATGGGAAAGAAACTACAAAATGACGATGTCTGTATTATATAAAGAAAACTTATACAAAATAGATGGCATATGACACCAAAAAGAATAGCAAAAATGTTTTAAGAATAGGTCAGATAAGTGTTGGAAATGCAAATGTAAAACAGGTTCGAATTATCCTATGTGGTGGACGTGTGACTATGCACAAGAATACTGGAAAAAGATTCATACCTGGTTAAGACAAATATTGGAAATACAGACAGAATTTAAACCAGAACTATTCTTACTAAGTATAACGTCACAGAGACTTGAGAAACAAAATGTCTATTTGATTTTACGTATAATAACAGCAGCAAGAATTGTATTCACACAACAGTGGAATAAAGAAGATACACCATGAGAAGAAGAAGTGTGAAGGAAAATACTAGACTGTGCCAAAATGGACAGACTAACTATGAGATTAGAAGAGAAAGAAGAAAAAAAATATTTTCAAATATGGACATTATTTTACAAGTGGCTCGAAGGGAAAAAAAATGAAGGAGTAGAAACCAAAAATGTATTAGTGATAGTGGATTCTTATAATAATACGTTAATTGAATGTATACCCAAATGATCGATCTATGTTGAAAAGATTGATTTTTTTATGATTTTAATCTAAATGGTTAATAAAACATGTATACAAAAAAAAGAAGAATGTGCAAGACTTTCAACTTCTCCTTTTGTTCTTTGATGAAATGTTCCAAAATGTCCATTGTTGATCATGACTGTCAACTGTCGGTTGACAAACGGAAAACACTTAAATCAAAGTCCATCAGAGATCAGTTGCCAATGTATTTATTGAATAGGTACCAAGATTTTTGAAGGGATTATATTCGGCATTAAACTTAGCTCACTGGAGAAAGCGATGATTGCTTGGAAGAGTTAGTGCTAAAAGGAAAACAGGTCAGCAATAATGAACATAGAGGCTGGCCACCATCAAAGCTGACCCCAGTCAAAATGAAGAACTCAACTCAAAGAAGCTGTAGAAGATCAGGAGATGTGGAGAAATCTGGCCCATCAAATCACCAAGCTGGACACGACTAAATGGATAACTTTATCATCATCATTAAACTTATCAGAAGTCCAGTGAGCATTTACAAGTTAATGCTTATCAGACAATTATTCAGCTCATGTTAAACTCTATCATGGTTTGTTTGGCTTAGCTGCTGCTGTCTATGGTTTATGGCTCAGTTCAATGTTTAGACAAACTTTTGTGACTTATTAAGCAAATAATGGCTTAAAGCCTTGTTGCACCTGGCTGATGGCCACGAATAACAGTTTATACCAAAGTATTTCAGACAGAACTGAGTTTTTATATTTTCTAGCCAAACCACATTCTTGGTGCGAGCTAATGGCCATTAGCTAGCAGGAATGATCAAGGCTTTGTGTAGTTTAACTTTTGGGTGTTTCAATCTCCAAATCTTACTTCTGGACTTCAACTCCCAGAATTTCCCAGCCAGCATGGCTGTCTGGGGAATTCTGGGAGTTGGACTCCACGGGTTTTAAAGTTGCCAGGTTTGGTTATCCCAATTTAGAGATTACCCCAGATGCCAACGGCATGAACCATGTAGTTTTGTTTACCGGAGGATATTGTCTTTTCGAATACTTAATTTATGTGCCACAAATTCTAAGAGGTCTATAAAAGGGGCGTGCATAAGCGCACTAAAGTGCCTACCGTCCTTGTCCTACTGTCCCCATTTACTTGTTCCCACTTATATGTTCATATATATTTTTATTTTTTTTACCCTTTACTATTGTTGATGTTCTATATGCTTGACTAAATAAAATAAATAAATAAATAAAAAAATATTTGCAATTCTTTAGTTTCAGAATGCAAACACGTAGGAGCAAAAAGTAAAAGGGAAATAAAAGAACAGGCTTCGGTAATAGGTAAATTTTGAAAAAGCGGCTTTTGACGCTCTTAAAAAAAGAAGGATCTTTCTAGGGACTTGGAAAATTATGAGAAAGAACCTTGCCAAAACGTTGCTTGCTAGAGTTGTGGGTTGAAGTGAAAGTGACTGCATTCTTTCACCTCCCTTCAAGAGATCTTTAGTCAGATTTGCTGAGTGTCATGAGAGAAAACTTTGTGGTCAAGAATTGTGTGGCAATAAATATCAGCCATCGGCTTGGGATGGCATGCTTATCTGTGTCCTCTTCCCCCCTCCCCCCATCATGGGTGACTCTGGAAGAATGTGCAATGTGATCCCTTGTGAAGTGGGAGAGAGAAGGCGCAAAAGGCTATCACACTTCGTTGGGTAGCTCTTCAAATAAAATAGACAGCCCTGCCTTGTGTCAAGGCTGAAACTGAGCGTGGTGCTGCTTGGACTAAGGCTGGAGGCGACACGTGCCTGCAGGAAGCAGACAGAGAGACAGATCTGGTCTCGTCTGGCAAAACTTCATCTTTGAAGTTCAGTGAGGATGTGATTGCTTCTCTCTGGCTCTGAAATGGAGGGATGGAGGGATGGAAGTATAGATAGATGGATGGATAGATTTGGATGGATGGATGGATGGATGGATGGACAGACAGATACACACACAGAGAGAGACAAGGATAGATAGATAGACAGATGATAAATAGATAGACAGACAAGGATAGATGAATGGATGGATGGATGGATGGATGGATGGATGGATGGACGGACGGACACACACAGAAGGATGAATGGATAGATAGATGAGAAGAGAGATGGAAAGATAGGTGGATATATGTATGTTTAGTTGTAGTGATTAATGTAGTAAGCTAGAAGGTGGGAGAGTATAGATTCTAGTTCTGCCTTAGGCATGAAAATGGGTGAGTAGATGGATGGAAGGATGGATGGGTGGATGGATGGATGAATGTTTGGGTGGATGGAGTAGTTAAGGTACCAGGACTGAGACTGAGAGGCCATATGTTCTACTCCTGCCTTAACCCCAAACCGAGTTGGGTGACCTTGGGCCAATCAATTTCTCTAATCTCTAGGAAGAACAAAATGGCAAACTTCTTATGAAAATCTTGCTAAGAAAACCACAGCAACTAGCCCAGGAATCAAGAGGGGTTCAAAGACACAATATTATACACACTATACACACACTCATCTTTCACCAATCTGCTTGTCACACCTCTTAAGACATTTCAGGGAGGATAATTTGCTGAAATGCCAACAACCAGCACTAGTATTCACCACCACTACTTGTTTTCCAAATTTGCTGAGAAGAGAGAAATAGTTCATTGCATCGATATGGAAAATGATTCTAAGTGACAGGGTTTAATGCAGGAACTGTAACTATAAAAAATACAGTAGGTCTCACATTAGAACTGCAGAAAAAATAATTGCTACAAACCTTCCTTCCATTGAAGACCACTGCATGAGCCAGAAAGAGAGCTGTGAAAATAATTATTGATCCCTCACACCCTGGACATAATCTGTTTCAATTTATTCCCTCTGGACGTGCGTATAGGGCGTCGTAAACCAAAACAACTAGAACAAGGACAGTTTCTTCTCCCATGCCATCAATCTGCTAAACAACTAACTTCCACAACACTGTTAAATTATCTAGTAGGAATATATCATTATTACCCTTGTCATCTTTCCTATTACCTATTACCTATTCTCTTATTTGTATGACAATTAACTTGTTGCTTCCAACTTACAATTATATAATATTATTTCATTTAGTATTCTAGTTTGACTTGTAGATTGATTATTAGTATTTCTATCACTGTTCTAAACCTATCACAAAAATGTATATGACATGATGGTGTTTTGTGACATGATGAATGTGTTTTATGATTAAAAGTGTATTTTATACATGGGTTTGTTGATTGCAGCTTATATGTACATGACATGATGAATGTACTTTATGATTATGAATGCATCTTATGATTGCAATCAGTTTTTCAATTGTGACTTGTATGTAAGTATAGAGCATGTACTCTGGAGACAAATTCCTTGTGTGTTCAGACACACTTGGCCAATAAATTCTAATTCTGTGTTTATTGGTTGATTTTGATAGCTCCCCATCTCAGTCAGTAAGACTGAGAAAGACCCTTCATAGCTAGGAGCAAGTATTAAGACATATTAGGGAATAGGAGGGATTCCAGTAGGAATTAAAGTGTGTGTGTGTATGTGTGTGTCATTTATTCTTCCCACCCCTTCCCTTATTTTAACCACATATCAACATTTTGAGATAGGTGGAGCTGTGATTCAGGGATTGGCAATTCAAAGCCATCTACTGATTTCCAAGAAAACAAGGATTCAAGATCTGGATGTTCCTTCATCTCCACACACACACACACACACACACACACCGTCCTAGCTTCATGTCAGTTCTTTCACCACACCAAGTCTCTTCCCATGGCCAACTGCCACATTCTCAGGCTAAAAAGATTGCTTTTCTGAGCTTGAGTAAAATCTAATTAGCAGAGTCTTCAGCAGAAAGCATCTAGGAACCGGACAAGGGTGTGTCCAGAAAGAGGCAGCAGAACCCCAGATGGGCTGCTCTGAAGAAGAAAAACAACAACAGAAAGGTTAGCCAGGTCAGAGAGGCGACATGCTGGAGCCAACAGCCACATTAGTGCTTTTAATCAGATCACAGCCACCCAACTCAGCCTCAGCTCCTCCCCTACGGGCTTCTACCTTCTCCTTTCCCTTGTTCTGTGTGACACAAAAGAAAGCAGCTCTCCAGAAAGCCCAACTAGAAGCTGGGCTTTTCCCCCCCATTATTTTCTGAATCTTCAGACAGCCAATGATTTTTCCGAGGTTCAGGAGAAGACCGGACGGCTCTTCAAGTTTAATATGTTTGACCACGGCACTAAGGGAGGCAATGTGATGCAGTGGATATAGCCTGGAGGCAGGGGCCTGGCAAGCATTTTACTCTTGTTTACTTCCTCGGGCTCTCTGTGCTATTGGGAATCCTTGCAGATCATTTTCCAAGCTTTCCTTTTTAAATATAAGGCCTCATAAGAGGGCTTGATGTGGATCAAACCCCTAAGAAGGGGGCAATGTGAAAGGCGCTTCACTTTGCTTTTCACTCTCATGCTTCACTAGAATACATGAAGAATGTTTGCAGCTTCTGCACCCAAAATTTCTCGAGCAGTTGTAGGAGTCAAAAGAATGACTTTTGGCAAGACGGGGCCAAAAACGTGCCAGCGGACGACTCATATTGCGTGTTCTGAAGCTCATCAGCAGCACGGGAGGATCCCCATCATCTCCAACAACCTGAGCCAAGAGAAAAGGCACTTCCTAGGAGGGGAGTTGGGACAGGGAGAGGAGAGGAGCCATGGCTGTCTGGAATGGGCAGCTCTCTAAAATTAATTTCAGCTTTGAGATTAAACTGGTGAGAAAGGATCTGTCTAGCCCAATGGCGATTCCTCAGTGGCAGTTTTTCTAAATGCCTACGCTGGAGAGATGGTTTCTCTCACCCCAACAGGCTGGACCCAGGGTCATCTGTCAGCAGGCGCCATCTTGTGGGACCGGCCCTTCTGGGACCAGGGGGGGGGCTCTGCCCAGGGGGGGCTTGCAGCCCCCCACACACACACCAGCCTCTGGACAAGAGCCGGATACTCTCACAGGCATTTGGACCGGGTGCTAATCCATTCGTTTTTCTTGTTATGGATTGAAAATGGGCTTAATTTTAGACCCATGGTGTTATGTTATTCTTTCCATTGCTTTGTTTCTTTTGTGTATAATGTTGCTTTTTTGTTGTTTTAATCTTCTGTGTGCCATCAGAGTCATTGCTGCAGAATAGGCAGTTGTATAAATTATTTAAGTAAATAATTCTCTCCTTGTCATCACCGGGTAGCCTGTACTTTGGTGCTATACTGATTCAACGCTGGCATGACACAGAACATTTGCAGTGTTTTTATGACATTTGCAGTGTTTATACTGGTGGCACACTGGTTAGGATGAGGCATTGCAGACTAACTCCGCCTACAGCCAGAAGTTTAATCCTGGCCGGCTCCAGGTTGACCCAGCCGCCCGTCCTTCCAAGGTGGGTAAAATGAGGACCCAGATGGTTGGGGTAAACCGCTTAGAGAGGGCTGTAAAGCAGTGCCCCCCTCAACCTTTTGGGCACCAGGGACCGGTTCCTTGGAGAATGGTTTGTCTGCGGACCGGAGGGGGGCTGAGTTTTGCATGCTGCCTGCATCCCGTGAATGGGGCTTGGCTTGTTTGTGTAACCCAGTTGCTGGCATGCCGCAACCTGGACCTGGTCCACGGCCCGGGGGTTGGGGACCCCTGCTGTAAAGCCCTATGAAGTGGTATACAAGTCTAAGCGCTACTGCTATTGCCATTTTATACAGTCGAATAAGTTGAATCGAGGCATACTTTTAAACCGTAATCATGGATCTGAGATTTATTCCAAAAATTGAGCCGAGTAGCATTAATGTCTCTATTGGAAATGTCTTACCTACATACAGATACCTGGATGACGGACAGCCCCTCTCTTTAAGGAAAGGACCCCTAGCCATCGTTTATTAGACTTTCCCTCCAGGAGCTCAAGGTGGCATGCATTGTGCTCCGTTTTCCCCCTAACAGCAGCACAGGAAGGTCAGCTGGGCTAAAAACGTGACTGGCTCTAAGTTCTCCAGGAAGGATGAGACTAAAATGTGGGCCCCTCTAATCCTAGTCCAGCATTTTCACCATTTCTACTTCAACCAGAAGGCACCAGAAACAAGTGTCCACCGCCGAACCTCTCAGATATGGAGTCATTCTCCATCTCATAATAAGCAGCCACCCCTTTCCATACTGAGATATCACAATCCCTTAATTGGCTACTTGAAAGGAAAGTGCTTAAATGTCCCAGGTGAGGTCCACCCGCCTGGCCCTGTATGTGCCTGCCATGAACATGCTAAAAGATCATCTTGTCAGTTGCCTTCTTCCAAGGAAGGCCAAGCCAGGTCAAGGCCAGCCTGCAGTTTCAGCTTCAGCTACAAACTTGGTGACAATACAGCATGAAAGCTGTACCAATCCCTACATCTCCTGCTCAACATCTGTGCTCAGTGGCAGCTCTCCCCAACCGAGACACCTCTGGATGCATTAGGAATGCAGCTGCCAGAGATCTCTGCCAGCCGTTCTGGGGCCAGGGAGCCTTCCCCAGGATCTCTCCCCAACACTCAGGGAAGATTTGATCTGTTAGGCACTCAAGCCCTTCTTGGTGTGTATCCATTCATTCAGCCTTATGATGAACACTTTTTCATTTATTTTTCTTTCTTCCCTATCTCCACAGTACATCTAGTTTTTACTTGGAATATTAATTTCTGCAATGAACTCCAAAATCTTCAGTCACATTATTAATCAATGCACACTTGCAAAATGCTTTGCAAAAAACAATAAACACAGAAGCCAACATCACATTTTGTGGTTCCACATGCTAATCGAGCTTTGTGTAAAAAAACAACAACAAAATGAACTAAGCCATCATTTGGGGATACGTCAGCAACACTGAACAGTTTCTGCGCCCTCTTCCATCCCCGTGTGCCTGCAGGAGTTGGTACTCTTATTTCCGTTTTAGATCAAGTACAGAGTACAAGGCAACTGCAACAAGACATCACAGAACTGAGATTAACTCATTTTAGGAAGCAAAGATCTATGCTCATATTAAGCTACCATTAATCAAAAAGAAACCTTATTTTCAATCTCCTCATTTATGAGTTGGAGAAGGAAGGCGAATGCCTAAACTCAGCAAGAGTTTTTATTTTTAATCTCATTTTTATCTTAATAGGCACCGTGCTTTATCAGGACAACATTATTAAGGGGGAAAGACACTTTCATTTCAGATGCAAACATTCTCTCGCTACAAGGGCTGCAATTGGGATAACAATCTGAGTTGGATACACGGAAAAGGGCGGTATATAAATCAAATTATTAAATTAAATTAAATTAAATTAGAAACATTATGCATAGGAAACCGAGCGAATTATACAGAGGCATTTACATGGCATGTGCCAGACGGAGACAGAGAGGTAAAAGAGGTTTTCTCTTATCTTACAAAGCTGGAGCTCCAACCAATGAAATGAATTCAGGAGTGGCAGAAGGAGAAGATGCTCTTTCAAGCCACTCCAAGAAAAATGAGCATTTGCTGCTAGCATTTGTGGCCGATGTAATCAATTTAAAAAAAATAAAAGGGCTTCCTCTCTTAAAACTGGCCCCTCCTGAAACAAATCATTGGCTGCTGGAAGGAACACCGGAGGGTCTCAGCCCAAGGGCCCCAGGGCCAGGCTGGGGCGGAGGGGCCAGTTAAGCAGGACTCTACTTCTGCCTGGGCTGAGAGAATGACTGGCCCAGAATCCCCCCAAGACATGAACTGCTGTGCCCTCCCTGAGGCTGTAACCATTACACTTCAACTAATTCGACTTCCTGAAGGTTTGCTGCTGCTTCCTGTTCCTATTGTGCAACTCAGTGCTGAGAAAATATCTGGCAGCTGAAAACCATTCGGTCCTCAGAGAGGGAAAAGGTGACCGGCCTGTCCTGCAGAAGGAGTTCCAAGGGCACACAAATAGCTCGCTGGGGGTTGAGCCGAAGTCCTGTTTCCTTAGAGGTTGGACAACAATAATACACGGGACTTTAAAATTGCTGTAATTGGGTTTTTAAAAAAGAAACCAGACTGTCAGAATTGAACACAAATCCAGGTGGATATGGGGAACATTTGATATGAACTAGAATATTAAAAATTCCATAGATACATGAGGGGTGTGTAGGACAGAAGAGGAGACCCTTGGACTTGCCGTATCATGAAGAGCCCCCCCCCAAAAATCTGATTTTGCATTTGTGTCCTTTGATGCAAGTGCTGATTTGGAACTCTTTCCTCCCCACACCCAAAAAAATCAGAAGATGTAAAAGCACACACACACACAAATCACACCTGGCTCTTACCTTTCTTTCTACACAGCTGGACTGGCCTAACCACACAACCATACACAATAGGTGTTTGCTTTCCACCTATATTCCAAAAATTGTGGGAAAATGGAGCCACTGGCAATCCCTACAGAAAAGGGGGATCCAGGCTCCACCTGTCAGGTCCTTGGAGAATTGAATCAAGAAGCCACTGCTCTGACTCAGCCCCAGCTGTAGGGAAACAGCCCCAGCTGTCAGCCGTCCTCATTCCCGCTTCCTAAGCCAGAGCCTAAGTTGTTCACTGGGACAGACAGAGACCATTACACGGCCCCGCCCCCTCCCAAGACACCTGGCTTCAACACAGAGCAACCCAGCCCTGAATGCACCTGAAACAGGGGCAGATTAACCAACCCTGTCATTTCCTTAGCCAGCGCCCTTCAGACATCTGCTTGCCTATGCAATATAAAAACAGCTGCCTTTGGGATTACCTGTAACTCAATGAGAATCAATGGGCTTCAGCTGGAAAATCTTTCCCTCATCCCTCAGGACTCTTGGATCCTGCTAAGACCCTGGAAACCCACCCAAGAAGCAGCTGTTAAGAGGCTGTGGTTCTTGAATAAAGGAGGAGGCTTGGAGTTCTTCACCTTGAGGGCAGCATGGGGCATAAAACCGAGCCCGGCCTGCTGCCTTTTCCCCTGTAAGCAAAGCATTGCATAAGCCTCAGGTGCTATTCCTGGGAGTTGCAGTTTCATGGCTACAGGATTCTGGAGCAATACAGTGACTGTGTAGGCCACACATGTCAGACAGGCAGCCCCTGGGGCGGATACGGCCTGCAGATTGCCTGTGGGTTGGACATGGCAAGTGAGGTGCTCCCTGGAAGTGGGG
>JANHFO010005334.1:29475-42287 GCA_032468095.1 Pareas carinatus
TTCCCCCTCTTGGAGATGTTCCTGAAGAGTTACTGGTTTGTTTTTTAAAAAAACAAAGTCATTCAACAAATCACCTGCAATGCTTTTGCGACTTCGATTCTGTTGAGATCGTGTTAACCTTAAGTACAGCTTAGACAGGAAAATGGATCTACTATGAAGGCCAAGCACAATCACCAAGAAATAAGGACTGTGATGAAGGTAATGGTTTTGCCTATCCATTATCCCAGTATGCCTAAATAACAATTTTTTTTAGATTAAAACCAATTCACCATGATGTGATGTTACTAAATATTAGGTTTTGTGTGTTTTTTAAAGTAGCCTATTTTGAACAGTTGTTTCGTCAGATTAAAATGTTTTTATTTCTTTTCCTGATTTTTGGAGACTACATGGTCAACTTCCTACAATTTTCTGACAAGTTTTTCCTAGGGCTGAGAGAAAATGACTGATACCAGGTCACCCTTTGGGTTCAAGGTGGGATTACTCGTGATCTCTTTTTTTTCTAACCCGATTTCTTCACCACTGTACCAAACTGGCTCTCATTTAAGAAAATAGCTCCCCTCTAACCTGCACAAATGGTAACTTCTGGTCCTCAGCCTGAATTACTGCTAATCAAGTTCAATCAGACTTGCATTTTGATCAAGTTAGGATTTCTTAATGGCAAGTTTTCTATTCAAATTCTAACTTTAGTTCCTTGTTAGAATTATTGTTAGGTATTCAATCATTGCCTAACTTTTATTTACTAAACAAGTGTATTTCATGTTCCCGCAACAGTAATGTTTGAATTGTGAAGATAATACACTATTGAACACACGCCTTCCTTTACAGTCATTTTATTTTCATGCCTTTAGGTTCACTACACTCGATTACAATACAAATACAATAGAAAATACATAATGACCATATATTAGTATTCGATTTTTGAGAAGGATCCCTGAAATGCATAGGCCCTTGGTTTATGAGTAATGTTGCACCAGCTTCTGTACAAACATGAATCACATTCCTAATGACAAAGCTCTGATACAGACAAAGAGGCACAGAGGGTTGAGACATCCAAGTGTAACTGCAAAAGGCCTTTGAAATGGTAGTACTTGTTCAAAGTTTGGGCATAGCTTGATGGCTTCACTTATGGAAACAGATGCAGCAGCTATTGTGCACTGCAAAATGAACCCAGCAAAACTCCATTCCCCCGTCCTAAACCTTGTAGATTCAAAATGAAAGGAAATAAATCCATTTACGTTCCATTGTGTGTTGCGGCACTTCTATGTATATCCACTTCAGAGCACATCCCATGAAAAACAAGGCTTATTTTTGTAATATGCTTTCTATCTGATTTCTCATGCATTTAATACCAGAGAAGAGAAACAATGTAAAAGTTAGACCTACAGCAGTGTCATCATTCCAGATAAAATGGACAAAAAAAAGATGTTCTGTTTGAACATACCATCTTTTGCAGCATGCCTTGGACCTGTGTTAGAATTTCACTCCCTTTCCCACAAAGAGAACGTTATTCCTGAATTTCAGGACCTGAAAATAGACTGTACAAATGTGGCTGCAATTGAATCTAGAAGCAAACCTATTAGTCTTACCCAGGAACATGACCTAACTCAACCTTATTTAACCTGTTGTCTTCCTAATATGTTGTTCAAAGCTAAGGCACCTCAGAATGAATGAAGCCATGGTCCAAGACTGGCCTTTCCTGGGGTTCCACTGAGCCAGTGGACACTTCTCTTGGTGCTCACCAAGTTTGCTGCACACCTGTTTGCTTTCTTTTTTAAATTATTTAAAAAACTGCTATATTTCAAAGCAAAGCAAACTCCAATTCCATCTTAGAAAATACTGTGGGCTTCATATGGGATAAAAAGTAGGAGTTTGACTGACTGTAGTATGATAAATCAGTAGGTTTATTCATTTTATCCTGCTCATATAGGATGTTTCTGAAAAAAATAATCCTCCTGGTGGTGTTCAAGTATCATTTAATTAAGTTTATTATTTGAGGCAAAGAAATTGACAATGTTTTAGAGGCAGCCATCAAGGAACACATTGGAGGAGAATATTTGGAGAAATGACTCATACCGTGAATAGTTTAGGGATGTCAATTTCTTCTTGCCTCTGCTTCATTGATTTCCTATAACTGTATACCTTTCTCTCAACTGTGATTATTGGGGAACTACTCTCTCTGTGGTATTTCTCTTCTGCTGCAGTGCAACTATAGTGTGCGTATAAAAACAAAGACTTTAGCTCCTGCAGCAAACACATTTCATTTTTTGTTCATTGCTTTTCCTTGTAAGACTTCAAGGTAGGGAAGCATGAATGTATGTTTTCCATATAACTTCAGAGCTAATGCCTCGGAAAGAAATTTGCATCTCTGATCACCTATCAGGCAAATTGTGTGATACATTCTTTCAGCTCTTCCCTAAGCTTGCCACTTTGGTCATATAAGTTATTGAAAGTGACTTCTGCTCACCTGGGGGTTATTCTTGGAAACACATTCCTTTATAGCATGATTCCCATGTATTTGTGATAGTCTTTGTGAGCATCAAAAAAATTTATTCATTTAGAGAACTTATATGGCTGACCATCTTATACACAATAACCTTAAGCAATCACATGTCAGTTCAATGATTTTCAAGGGTGCAAAATGACACACCTTTTGCTGCGAGAGTAAGAATGACTACTGGTTTGTGGAGCTTTCTATGACTTCTGGCATGTACTTAAACTATAACAAATGACATTTCAGAGAAATTCTTGGCCAGTGCTGTCCTTGGCTAATGGAAGAGGCAAAACAAGGGTACAGCACACACAGCTACATAATGTACATGAGCTACATATGACATGAAGTTTGGTATAGTCACTGAAACACCACAACCTGCTTCAGTATTGTTTTCTGTATTTTATAAAATCCAGAACTCTGCTCTTAATTATTCTGAGCTGAATCAAACAGGAATCACAATGATAAAACTAGCATCACTCAAAATGATCATCTGATACATTCTGTTCCACCGTCACAGAAGAGCAAACTGCTTCTTAAACAGTAAGTGTATGAGAAAATAGGTAACAGTTTTGCCACCATCATGTCTTATATAGAAGCATCTTATCTGAAAATAAGATACTTGCTAGAATTCTTCTGTTGCAACCTTAAACTTTCTTGTAATCTAATGTACTCTGAGAAATTTGTTCCTTGGATTAACTTTTGCCCAGACCTTCAGGAGAGAAGCTTCATATTTATTCCAGTAAATTTCTTACTTTCAGATGATAGTGTCACATAGAAGCAATTACTGTATTATAAAATCTCTTGCCCAATTTCTCATATTCTTGAAATTAAGAGGGCTGGTTGTTCCTCTCTTGTGAAGGCAGGATGGGATGTAATTGTTGGTTTGGTAATTGCTGGTCTCATCAGTATAAGGAACAACTCTCACAAAGAATGAGATTTCTGCTATGTGCAAGTAGAAATCTCAAGCAGGAAACCCACATACTAATTTAAGCTCCCTGAACATGGGGCTGCCTATATATATATATATATAAATAATAGCAAGTGATTGTTCAGAGCCATCCTCACTTTAAACTATAAATTAAAATTCTTGTTTATTTCCTGGCAGGACCATGACATTCTCCAAATGGAATGGGTTAAAAAATCTATTTGCCTAATTTACAGAGCAATTTCTACTGACTGTTATTTCGGCAAGCCAAGAGTAACTGACAGTCAATAACATTTGCTTTCATTGAGGAAGATTACTCATCTTCATTTGCACATAAGGCCTAATGAAATGAATGATCTTATGAAGTGTAAATTGCACAGAACTATAGCTGCTTTTATTTATTCGAGAAGTTTATTAGGATCTTAAAACAAAACCAGGAGGCACAAATTGGCCCTCATTTATCTTGATGCAAGAATTGGGTCACCATGACCGTGTAAGATATTCCTTTCTTAAAGGTAAGCTAGAAAATTGGTTGAAAGTTGCGCACCTGAGTAGTAACTTGGGCTCAATGCGCTAGTCTACCTGCTCAGAACATTGCTAACATCTTCGTTTGTATCAATATTCTCATACCACAGGTTTCACTGTCTCCTTCATTGTTTCACCCAGTAGGTATTACTGTTTAGGAACAGTTTTGGCAATTAATCACAAAGTAAGATATTTTAATAAACGTTTTCAATTCAAGTTAAATTAATGGCTGTTTCTAACAAGCTGTGAAGCATGTTGGATTATGGCTCTATGGCATGCTGAATTTTAATATAATTGTTGTTTTAAGTCCCGATTTATCAGTATATGTATGTATAGGCTTTGAAAAATGGGCAGTGAGGATTTTCTTACATCCCTTTCTCCTAAATTCTTGTTAGTCTATAAAAGCCTTTGGCTTGGTTCCTAAGCTACTATGCATATTATAATAATTAGTATCTTCACACCCTGGAAAAATTGATATTCATACCAAACGACTCTCTTTCTTACTGATTGCCAAGCTTTGCCCTCAGCAGTGACATAATGAGAGTTTCAGTAGTCTGCAATCTGGCCTTTACTATCTTGATAATCCTTTGCTCATCTGCCACATTTTGGCAGATGCATCAATGACATGAATACATGCTGAAAGATAAGCATTAGTTTTAACTGCTCAAATGTTGCCAACCAACAATCACAATAGGTGGGAAAGGGAGGAGGTTTGTTTTTCCTGCCTTGCCAAGGTAATCCATTGCATTTGGTCATGTTCTTTGACTTTCTGCAGTTTCCACCTCAGAATAAAAGGAGTGACATTTAGCTATTCTGTCGCTAGTCTCCATAGTTTTGCATGCATGTGGTAGCTGTGGTGCTATTTGAGTATGACTCAGAGTCCATGTTATCTGACTTTGTCTTTGGCAGGAGGACATATCCCTACCTTCTCTGACATCATTAGGACATCCAAAACATTGCTTTGGCAGTATAGAAAATCCCTAAACATTAAACACTTGGCCAGTCTTGAAATGGTATATAAACAACTAAGAGGAAGCAGCACACAAGAAAGGCCATAGCAAACAACCATGCAAGTGATATTATGCAACTGAGGGCAGGGCCTTGCTTGTAATAGTGACTATTATCTCAGAGAGTTATGTGTGTTTATAGGTGAGATTGTGTAGCTGTGTATATAAAGGAGCACTGATAAATTGAAACTTATTAAGAGATTAAAAAACAAGCTTCAGGGGTGATGGCACTTCAGAGCAGATTGGCACATAACAGAAGGGCATTTTGTTCTGTTCTCGTGCTTGCTATATGGTTGACACTGAAATTTGTGCCAAGGCTCACGAGGGGAAGAAAGTCAAGAACATTAGAGGTGGGTTGGGCTGGTTCCTAAGGTGAAGGTCCTCGTAACTGCTGGCACAGAGGTGGGGCTGAGGTTTCCAAAGGAAGGCCTTGCTGTTGGTATCCATAGTTAACATTGCCACAGGGGAAATGGCGAAGCCTGAAGAGAGGCACTTCCTTAACACTGGCTGTAAGTGAAGATGGTTCTAGAAGGAGGGAAGAGCTTGGCAGCCTTCCAGCCATTATGCTGGGCCCCAAAGTACAACTGCCTTCATGCCTTGAATCTTCCTGCTCTGTTGCCTCTTTCTCCAGCTGAGAAGTCTCTTTGACAACTGGCTTCTCTGAAAACCAAGAGCCATATGTTGGGTTCCACAGGTTGGTAGGCTTATTTCTGGACCCCCGGGTTTTGTGGAGCTCTGTTGCAGGAATTGATTGAGTATATGCCATGTTGACATGTCCTCCTTCTAGGGAAGCCTGGATGTTAGCCTGGGTAATTGGCTCGACAGCAACTGCTTTCATGAGAGCCTTTCCTGCTGGAATGACAAAAGGAAGAGAGGATGGAGAAGGCAGGAGCTGTTCAGCACCCTTTTTATCTAGCTGTGGCAACACTAACAGAGGAGGAATTGCTTCAGGATCTTCAGGACGCACAGGAACCTTCTCTTCTTCTTCAATGCATGGACCATACTCCACAGGCAGAATCGTATTGATGACGTCGGGATCCTATAAGGGAAGGAAAAACATGTATTTATCAACATGCATTTATCTTTTAGTTATGATATTCAAAAACATTACTGGAATAATATATTTTGTTCATAAACAGAGATATTCTCTCCCTCATCTTCCTGGCAATATTAACATTCATGTTTGTACAATAAAACAGTTATGCAGAAAATCAGACTGATAAAGAAACTATTCTTTCACATGAGTAAAAATGTACGGGTTCCATGTCTTCTGTATGTAAGCCATGTCCATGAGTGGATTCTGTTAGACAGCAGCACCTTTTTCTTATGTTCATGAAATTAGTTGTGACTTTAAGAAGAGCTCTTCTCTTAAGAAGATGCATAAACCAAAGAACTTTTTTCAAATAATTTTTGAAGTGTGCACAATTTCACTGTGGTTGATTGGTCACACTGCTAAATAGCATATTGCATTTAATGGAATATTGAAATGATAGGATCTTACTAAAACAAACCAAACTTTTTTCAGATGTAGAGTATTAAGACTGGGTGGAAGAGATATTTAAGAGCAGACTGTTCTTTGTACTTCTGATCTGCAGCTCCATGAGGACAACCAGCTTATCTGGAAGATGATAAGACTGTCTTTGAAACATATGCTAGTAATACAACTAGTCAGATTATGTTGGGTTCTGTTTTTAAAACTTTTAACTACTTGGGTGCATTAGACATGTAAGAGAAAATAATGTGTGATGGGATATATGTGAACCCGGAGTTTATTTCTAGAATGTGACTTTTTCTAGTGCAGTGACTGCAACCTGTACCTACACTAGCAGCCAAAAGACAACAATCTAGCTTGGAAGACCTGAGTACAAATATCTGGTGTGCTAAAGACTTATAGGTCTATGCGAATATGGTCTATTCAAGAAGGACAAAAAGACCAGGGTCAGAAATAACTATCTACCAAAACTATGTTATGAGACCACATAACTTTAACTAATTATTTGCATTCCCAACTTGGCTGAGTGAGGTTTGAGAAAAAGACCTAAGTATACACTACTTGGTAGGGTCTGCATGTTTCCCTTTTGTCTTTTCCTGCATCACATTACACGCATGATGAAGTCTGAGAGAAATGATTACCTGGGTGCAATATTCAATCCTTTCCAGAACGGTGGCAAAATCTGGCCTGTCTTCTGGCTGATGTTGCCAGCATTGGGTCATTATTCGATATCTACAACAGTAGAAGGAGAAAAGTGATAAATGACATTAAGGGAGAGATTTAGATTGACACTCACTTTGTCAATCTAACAGTACCACCATGGTTTTTTTTTAAAAATTAACCTTCAATTTATATTATCATTCAAAAATGAAATGCTGATTCTTGTCAATTAACATCATAGCTGCAATTTGGATGATAGCAATAGAATAGCATTCAGAATTGCTTGGCTAAAACCGAATGCTTAAACTAGACTAAGCTATATATTAGGATATTTTCCAAGTAACATGCATTTTTTTTGTTTTTGTGTGTGTGTGTCTTTGAGTCACAGTTGACTCTTGACAACTGCCTGGGTTACTCCCTGTGGTTTTTCTGGCAAGGAGCTTGCCATTGGCATTTTCTTAGGGCTCAGAGAGAATGAGTGCGTCAAGGTCGCCCATTTAGACGTTGTGCCTAAGGTGGGACTAAAACTCACAACCTCCTGGTTTCTAGACTGATGCTTAATCACT
Source organism: Pareas carinatus (assembly GCA_032468095.1). Lineage (NCBI taxonomy): Eukaryota > Metazoa > Chordata > Lepidosauria > Squamata > Pareidae > Pareas > Pareas carinatus. The sequence continues at coordinate 37,142 of JANHFO010005334.1, forward strand.
ATACCAACTAGGCCTCTAACATCTATCTTTATAAGAAAAAGTGTGGAATCTTTGATTGCCAATTTCTTAGAAGCATGAAATTATTTATACTATACAACTATACGTTTACCTATAATTAAGTAAATTAAACTTAGATTATTACAAGTAAAGTATTGAATTAATACCAGAGAATAAGAACTTTGAATAGCAAAACATCTATTGGTTAGAATGGGCTACCGTGGCTGGGACTATTTCTCAAAAATAAGCATCTCTTGAACCAAATAAGAACAGCCATCCTATGTCCTAATGGACAATACATCTATTATTCAAGATGCGGATTCGGAGTCAAAATGGCATTACTTGCATAGATTAAGTTTAGGGGATCTCAAGTGTTGCAGAATTACTACAGATTTCTAGAAAACAATAAACTCCCCAAACAGCTTATTTTCAGTGTTCTCTGAATGCTGATTGCTTGGTATCAAGGAAAGGGGTTCTCTATATCACAACCCTTTGCTTCAAACATTACTTTCTTTATCAGACAGGTGCCCTGCATACTGGTCTGACTTACTATATATACACATAGCTAAAAATATTCAGAAATTAAAGATATTTAGTTTTTGTCATGCACTTATGGAGCATGAAAGTTTTCATACACAGGGCTAGGACAGTTTTTGGGTGGATCCATCCTTCCCCCACTTGTGACGAATTCCAAGACCTCCTGGTTACTTTTGCTGGGATAGGGCATATATCCAAGTGAGAATATTTCCCACAGCAACACTCCAAATGACCTGGACACAGAAAAGCAAGAAATAAAATCACAGGTTTATATGTGAAAATCTAAGCAAAATGATCTAAACTGTAGGACAATTCTTGCAAAGCCCTTTCTGTTGCATTCTTTCTAACTATTCTCTGTCAGTGGCTTCGGATCTACTTCTTTCTGTAGCATGTCAAGGAACTATGGCATCCATTTGACAAGCTATATTATTTGGCAGGAGAAAAAGGCAAGTTTAAAGAACTTTTTGCTTTCTATGAGACAAAAAAAAAAGTGGGTCGTGATATTTTAAACCCCCGAGCAGCTGTTTGCTTGCAAAATGGAAAGAAAATTCTGAGCCAGCCTACCAGGTATCTGTTTTGGATGTAAATATCCCTTCCATGAAGGCTTCAGGTGGCATCCATTTGACAGGCAGCATTGCACACCCTCCTTTTCTGTAGTAGCTGGCTCTGCAGTCGAGGCAAGAATATTAACAAGATTTAAGTATTGGCTCCTTCAGCAGTTGATTGCAGTGAGTGACTCTGAGAGCTATGCTGATGGCAGCCGTGAGACTTTTTCTTTCTTTCTGAAACAATATGGCAAACTCTCCCTTTTATAAGAAAAAAGGGAATATCCATCTTTTACTTTTCTAAACAAGGTATCTGGCATTTGTGATGATTTGTTACATAAAATTTCATTCTTCAGTCTGCTTGAAGTGATAGTTCCATTCTTCGATGACAACAGTTTGAGCATATGGAATGAAATGCCTAAAATGGCAGTCAGGTGGGATCAGGTGAGAAATCCAGGGATGTACCTGCTTTCAGAAGGCTGAGGGGGTGGTGGTGGCATTTCTGACATGTGTGGGTTCAATGCTTTCTCCTACAGGGCGAATGGAGATTTTGGGAGCAGAAGTAGAACTTAATCAGGAATACGTAGGAGATGACCAGGCTCAACCCGAGGGAAAAGTCGAAGGCGTCATCAGTCATGAGTCACCTGCGCGCCCACAAGAGATCTAAGTCCAGCCCACCTTGAATGCTTTCTTAATTCCCGCTCATTTCCCTTGACCTTTAGTAACTCAGATTCTTGTAGAGAGCTTAAGCTTGCAATACATCTTTATACTCATCGGAACTGTCTGAATCTCTTGATTTCCCCCAGGGTTTGACGGAATAGTGTGGGAAGAGGGAGGCTTGGAATCTTTAATCTTTAAGGTAGACTATAAAATACAAGTCTTAGAATTGGGCCTAGAAATTTATAAAATTATTACAGTAAATTTCTAATGTAGAAGAAGAGGACATTTTAAGGTATTTACTCAAATGGAAGATGACCTTAGATCTCAGGGGATCCCCATAAATAAGGAATAACAGACAGAAAAGAAAAATGCTATCCAATGAATTTCTGACTTTGTCTATCTAGATATTCCAACTCTATATGAATCCATTACCAGAGATTGCCCACTTGATAAATAAATAATTGTATGTAACCCATTCCACACAAATAATATTACATGAATTAATTGTTAATGGAATAGATAGTCTGCAAAATAATGTATGCCATTTATAAGTCAATTCAAACTTTTCTATTGTGCCCTTCTTTCTCAGAGACAAGTGCACTATTCATACATAATCACAAGGTGCCACATACACACAAACACATAGACTGACCTTCTTTCTTTCAGAAAAAATGGCAAAAGTTGGAAAAAAAAGAGAAAGAGAGAGAACATAAAGTGGTAACTGAATGGAAAAGTTGGAGAAGAGGTTAAAAAAAACCTAAACGGAACCAAAGCAGGAGCATGGAATAATGCAATAGAAAAGGAAACGGGGAGATTAGGGTTACAAAGAGTTGAAATTCTCCAGCCCTTCCAAGCAGGATATAAGCTTCCTGCACAGAGAGATTTCTTTCCTAGTAAAAGGCCTGTAACCATCTGCACTTCTCTGGCAAAACTTGTTTTTCAAAAAATTCTTCTTTTCAACAGCATTTACTATTCTCAATCAGAGAATACAGGGTTTCCCATCAATTCACATCTTGGAGAAAATTTGTCTCCCTATCTGGTAAATATATAAATATATAATTGGACAGTAATGATATTAACGTATGCAGTTTTAATTCAGTTTAAATTTAGAGGAATCTAAACAAATCTAGTTTTCCTCCTGGCTCCACCTACGGTGTCATTTATGGCTGGCAAAAGCTGTGTTCCTTTCCAGTAATGCTTAAGTTTGGATCTAGATTCCCCTACCCTACTTTAATTATTTCTTTATTTTCACAGGACAACAGATCTCACCATGGCTCTTGCCATCTTGTACTTGTCTTTTAGTGGTCCTGGGACAAAATTGCCCTTGCTTTGGGTTCACATGATAAAGGATAGGCAGAAATGCATTTGCATCTTGGGCTGATTTGAACCATGGTGTTTGATGCAGGTATTATAAGTGATATGACTATATAAACTTGTCTCCTGAACCTGGAACTCTCCAGCTGTGTTGGGACTATGGATTTTGCCCTTTCTAGCCAGCACTGCCTAAAATTATACTAGGAATTGTAGACTCACCTTAGTTGCTTGTCATACAATAAGCCCAACATACAGTATAATAAGCCTCATTGTCCTGAAATGAATAATCCAAACAATTAACTTCTTTTATTTTTTTACATGTTTGCTACAAAGAATGTGTTCTCAAAGGAAAGTTTCCAACTTGTAAAATGTCAAGAAAATCCCTTTATTCAAACCTGCTTATAAATAGTCCAAGCTTTTGGTTTGTTGCCAGAATCAACACTATACATAAATATGTGGTGAAGTAATTCTCCAGGATGACATTAGAGGGCACTGTGAGGACAGTAACAATACATTATCAATAAGATCTATTGTGTTACAGTGGTATTCCTGTTCAGCAACTGCAGAATCATTAATCCTGGAGCGCTGGAAAAATTCCAGAGTGAGTAATTACATTCGCCTGACCCTTCATCCCTACTTTTATATGTGATAAACAGAGACAGAGAATGTGTGTGAGTCTGGTCAACACCAAAGGGGATAAAGCTTCAGGGTAAGATCCTGTTGCTCAAAATGAGAAAAGTAGAGAAAATAAGGTTGCAGAGGAATCAGTTTTAACGCTATATCAAAAGTGGCTGATAAAATAACAATAAAAGTAAGCCATGGAAATTCCACAGAATGAACATAGAATTTTAGAGAAGACAGCATACATATCCTCCTGAGTACCTCAAAATATAAGCATTTGAAAAGGCCAATGCATTTAATGAAATAAATCCTGTGGAAGTCTACATTCACTCACTCACTCGCTCACTCACTACAGAGAGAGGGGGGGGGAGAGAGATTTTATATATTCCCTTACAGAAGTTATAATAATTAATAATAAGTTATATTCCTCACCTATATATGTCCCTGGCCATCCCAAAATCTCCAATTTTAGCTATTCTTCCAGGACCTTTACAAGTAAGGAGGCAGTTTCGAGCAGCAATGTCTCTAGAGAAAGAACAATTGGCTGTTTTAAAAATTAATTAATCAAAATTTGAACAGTAACTTAGACAGGCCAAACTGTTATATTACTGGAAAGTTAGATAAAACCATTATTGTTAAAATGATTGACCATGCTCATTTTCCAAATAGGAAAGCCAAAATAGAAAATCCAGCAGTACAAGATTTCAAACTTCCTTTGAAAGAGAATAATTTATACACACACACACTCTGAATCAGAATTTATTTTTGCCATGTGTGTCAGGACACACTAGGAATTTGTCCAGCGATAGTGTCCAAAACCTACATATATCCATACACAACAAGAATACAATCAAGATACATTTATAGTCAGTTTGAATATATAAGCATAATCATGATCATTTGTTTATATAGGTATATATAGGCATAATCAATTAAGTATATAAGAATAAGATGCATTGATAGTCTTAAAGTACGCAACATTCATCATGTCTTGTTATAAAGTGTGGACAAACCATTTTGCACCCTTTGCACTAACAATGTCCTATTAATCAGCAGTTTAGTAGGTTGATGACATGAGGGAAGAAACTGTCCTTACATCAGATGGTTTTGGTTTGCAATGCTCTGTAGCATCATCCAGAGGAGAGAAGTTCGAACAGATTATGTCCAGGGTGTGTTGGGTCCATAATTATTTTCCCTGCTCTTTTTTTGGATCATTCAGTGTACAGATCTTCAATGGAGAGGAGTTTTGTAGCAATTATTTTTTCTACAGTTCTAATTATTCTTTGAAGTCTATGTTTATTTTATATTGTTGCATTGCCAAATCAGACAGTTGTTGAGGTGCAGATTACGAACTCAATGATTCCTCTGTAGAACTGAGTCAGCAGTTCCTTGGGCAGTCTGAGCTTTCTGAGTTGTCTCAGAAAGAACATTCTTTGTTGAGCTTTTTTAATGACATCTTTGATGTTGGCTGA
>JANHFO010005334.1:42387-59007 GCA_032468095.1 Pareas carinatus
GGGTAGTCTGAGCTTTCTGAGTTGTCTCAGAAAGAACATTCTTTGTTGTGCTTTTTTAATGACATCTTTGATGTTGGTTGATCATTTTAGATCTTGAGGTATTGTAGAACCCAGAAATTTGAAGGACTCTATTTTTGTTACTGTGTTGTTTGATATTATGAGAGGAGATAATATAGACTGGTTTCTTCTAAAATCAACTATCATTTCCACTGTTTTGAGTGAGTTCAATTTTTGGTTGTTCTTTTGGCACCACAAGGTTAGTTGTTCAATTTCTTGTCTGTAGACAGATTTGTTGTTGTCTCGAATGAGGCCACTCACTGATGTATCAACTGCAAATTTTGACAGAGGGGTCATTCTAAGTACAGTCATTGGTGTATAAGGAGAAGAGAAGTGGAGAGAGTACATAGCCTTGAGGTGCGCCTGTGCTGATTTTACAGGTGATGTTATTTCTCCTAGCTTCACCTGCTGCTTCCTGTCTGTTAGAAAGCTTATGATTCATTTGCAGGTGTGGTCAGGTACATTTAGCTGAGTCAGTTTGTTTTAAGAAATCTGGAATAATAGTATTTAATGCAGAACTAAAGTTCACAAAAGGATTCTTGCATATGTCTTTGGGTAATCAAGATGTTGGAATATGTAGTGTAGTGCCATATTAATAGCATCATCTGTTGATTTGTTTGCACAATAGACAAATTGTAAGGGGTCTAGTAGTTGGTTTGTGATGGTTTTCAGGTGGACGATCACTAGTTTTTCAAAAGTTTTCATAATTACTGATGTCAGTGTGACTGGTCTGTAGTCGTTTAGCTCTATGAAGGTGGATTTCTTTGGCACTGGGATGATAATAGATTGTTTGAAGCAAGAAGGAACATAACACATCTCTAGATATTTATTGAAGATGTAGGTGAAGACTGGGGCTAGTTGAACAGCACAAGCTTTTATGCAGGCATGAGTTACTTTGTCTGGTCCTGGTGCTTTCCTAGGCTCTAGTCTATGAAATAGGTCTTCCCCAACTTTTTCAGTGATTACTAGAGGAGGTTCACCCAAAGGGATAGAGCTTGTAGTTGGAGGCTTGGCTGCTGTTTGTGTCTTCTGGGTGGATGTGATCATGGTAGTTGACATTTGTCTCTTTTCAAACCTACAGTAAAACATGTTTAGGCCATGTGATGGAGATTTTCATGTATTTGCTGGTTTATTTTTTGAGAGCTGATTACTCAGCTTTTCAGAGTAGCTTCTTTTTGCTGCTCTGATCTCCTTTGTTAAGGCATTTCTGGTTTGATTGTACAGAGTTCTATCTCCTTTTCTGTAGGCTACTTCTTTTGCATGACGTAGTTTTGTAAGTTTAGCTGTAAACCTGGGTTTATTGTTATTGTATCTTTTAATGTTTTTTGTTGGTACACATAGGTGTTCACAGAACCTGACATATGATGTAAGACTCTGTAAGTTCATTTAAGTCTGCAGAGGTATCTTCAAAAACTTTCCAGTCTGTGCAGTCAAGGCAAGCTTGTAGTTTCGTTTTTGTGTCTTCAGACCAAGGTTTCACTGATTTAATTGTCGGTTTTATAGTTTTAAGCCTTTCTCTGTAAACAGGTACAAGATGAATCATACAGTGGTCAGAATGTCCAACATTTGCTCATGGTAATGATCTGTAGGCATTTTGTAACATTGTATAGCAGTGGTCTAAACTGTTTTTTCCTCCAGTGGGGCAGTTGACATGTTGGTAGAATTTTGGTACAAGAAGAATCTACTTATGATTGTGAATTGTATTCATGATTAAGATCACAGTTTGTCAATTTCAGCTTATACGTACTTGACAAGATGAATGTACTTTATGACTATGGATGTGTCTTACAAATGATTATGCTTATATATGCAAATAATTACAAATCTATCTTTGATTGTAATCACAGTTTGTTTACTTTATGTATGAAGGTACTGAGCATGTACACCGGAGACAAATTCCTTGTGTGTCCTGACATACTCGGCAAAATAAATTCTGATTCTGATATATATAATTCCTCAGTTCTTTTTCTTTTATGTTCAAAGCAGTAGACCTCTAGGGGGCGGAAGCACACAACCCTTGTCGTCAGTAGCTTGCTTGTAGGCTAACCTGATTCAAGTCAGTCATACAACAGACAGAGAGAATGGTCCTTTGGCAATAATAGCTTCTCCTACTAACCTGTGAATGAAGCGATTTTCTTCCAAATACTGGCAACCACAAGCAATATCTCGAGCTACATGGAGCAAATCTGGCATGGTTAGTGAGGTGGGATGGGTCTAAAAGGAAGAATCAAAAAATTATTTCAGAAGTATAGATTGCTACTGATTTAAACAATCCAAAGGGGCTTAAAGAGATTTTTTTTTAAAAAAAGGGCAATCATAGAATCTGTTAGAATTAGCTGTTGCTAACCGTACAAAGCTAAGTGCATACATTTTTTAAAACAAATGTTAAATTTGCTTGCAGTTCTAAATAACACTTCTTCCTAAGGTCTTGATCCCTGCATTTCAGAGACTATCTTCTTGTTTCTGGGCAACCCATTTTATCTACTTTCACTGTTGCCAATAAACAATTCTATGCAAAATAAGCATGAATAAAGGGACAAATTTTCTAATCAGCAGAAGAGTGACTGAACAATCTTTGAAGTTACTTCCAACTAAATATATGATATTGTATCACCAAGTATAATTTCTAGTGCTCAAATTTGCTGTTTCCCCTCTTTTTTTATTATTACAGAACCAAAATTCTTGAAGAGGAAGCATGAAACTATACAATAAAAAGAACAGTTCCCATTTCAATAAACCAGGATGACAGGATGAGCCCATATCCTGTTTTGAAAGGCAGATTTCCTCCAAATCAGATCCAGTATAGATCTCTATCTACCAACAGAGACAGCCAAAGAAATTATTTCTGGCACAATATACAGCATTTCTTGATTTTGACACTCCCGGGACAAAGGGGCTTATATTAAAAAAATATTTTTCATTGGACAGCTGCAAAAGTATCAATACAATCAAGCCAGTCCTGTCCTATTTTGTGATATCAAAATACCTTTATCTCCTCAAATTCCTTTTAGAATTTTTTTCAAATGATTTCCTAAATCCTCATTATTTCCATTTGCTCCTCAGAATAGAAGCATGATGTTTTCTCTCTTTCTTTGTAAAACATTTACATTTGCAAATCCAGCATTGAGTAAAGTAATTACATGTAATTAAGAAACTTGGAAAACTACATGTAGGAAAATATTGCAATCAAACAATCTCTGCCAGCCTGACAGAACTGAGTTTGGGAATGAACGAGAATATGAAAGGTCAGATAATATATTTCAGCATTGTAGAAAATGGTCAGACAAGCAAATCTAGATTCATGTTTACTGAATGCTCCAGATTGTTGATTCTCATCCTAGATGGCCAATATACCTTGCCTCTGTCCCTGAATGTGAAATGCTCTAGTTCATGTATTTATTTATTTAATGTATATGCTGCCTATCTCTCTCTCTGTAAAGCAACTCCTATTCCCTTTCCCACTTCTGCTAAAAAGAAAAATAGCTTTAAGAAAAAACAAAAACAAAAATAGAGAACAGAATCCCCACCGAAGCTAATGGAGTAGGCTTTAAAAGCAACCCTCATCCCCATTAAATATAAGGATTTGTAGAAACCAAAAAAGTCTAGAAAAAAGTCAATCAGACAGGAGGTTCTGATTCAAGAAGTAGCAAATGTCTACTTAGTGATACACTAGGGACATTTGTTTTCAATGTGCTTTTTAAGATGCTTGCACTGTCTTTACTGTATATTTATTATTGTTGGGTAAGGTCATTTACTTTATGTTTGATACATCTTGGGGAAGTCCCTTATATTAGCAGCAAATCTATCCCAGTTTGTGATCTGCTTCTTTTTTTGATGATGGTGGTGATAGGGAGATACTTTTCAAAGCACTTTCTCTGTGTTTTGAACACCTCTATTTATTTTTCTCCTTTGCTACTGATTGGTTTACCAGTGACTACTTAAAGCAGCAAAATATTATTTTTGCATTTTCTTTTTTTTCTATGGCATAAAAGATAATTTAACTTTATTGCTTGTGAAATTGCTCTGTTTCTAAAAAGATGTTTTGGATTTTCATCTCCTGTATGGCAACATCAGGAACTAAACATCTGAAAGGCCTTAATCTAGCTGTGTCATAAACACGAATAGTTTTTTTTATAAAAAACCCCTCAGCTCTTCCTCATTAGCCTGTTGAGTGCCATCTGATCTCCCCACATCATAATTTGACATTATATTGTCAGTCATTTTATATTTTCTATTGCTGTGGTTTTTATGGCTAAAATATATATGAGTGGGTCCCCATAGTTTTTTCCTGTGCACTATGATTTGATGCCTTTCCATTGTCACTAAAGTGACCATCTATCTCCCATATCTTTCTGCATATACTACTGTCCAGTATAGGTACCTGCTTGTTTAACTGGGCAGATGGGATCACCTTGAAGCTTTGGGTGACCATGTTGAGAAATATACATTTGGCATACACTCCCAATGATCTCTGCTCACCCCTCCCAGGAACACGCCTGTCCCTTGCCATGATGAGACAGCACAGCAGATGTTTGTGTGACGGGTGGGGGGAATGATAGAAAATTGGCTATATACTTTTATGTAAAATTTTATGCAAAGTTCTTGTCACAGTTTGGTTTAAGGGGAAAAAAAACCATCCTGCCTTTTATTTCATGTCCGTTGAAGTAGAAGCTCTTTCTCCCTCAAGGACAATTTAACAGAGTAATTTGTTTGAGATGTGAAGCATTTGCACCCATTTTGTACAGAGAGGCAGAGTGCAGGAGTAGCCTTGAAATGCTGAGGAAATTCATTTTCTAGTTCTTGGATGCTCTTGCTTTATCCAGATGAAAGAATGAGGCGGCTAGCTAGAAAGATGCCATTTGCAGGAATAGTCTGGGAAGAGTTAAAATAACACCTTCCCTTGTTAGGTTAAACTTTGTAAAAGGTGACTACAAAACAAATTGATTCCATTGTTAAGCATAATCACTGCTCTGAGAACCAAGCTGCATGGTACAACGGAGGAAAATAAATGCTTTTCTTCGCTATACTTCTCCGGATTGCTTTTCTAATGCACAGAAAGCTTTTAACCACTTAGGAGATAGTTTTATGTTCTGAACTTTTGTTCATTTCAGTTCCAAGGATATGAACACTCTTGCATTTCTACCTCTATTAGTATCATATTTTTGCAGGAATAAGAACTTTACATTAAAAATGATCTGAATTAAATTGAAATGAAATTGGAAGAGCTGAAATAAAAATAGTAAGTCTAGTAAAACACACACACACAAATAGAGCATAGTCTGAGTAAGTTTTTAGTTTATCATAAGGGCAGGCAGCACTCAACTTCTTTTTTAGTCATGAGAGTTATTTAAAATGCTGCCACCAGCATTTAGAAGCAAAATGTTTGTCTAAAGGGAAATTATACGAAAATAAAGGGTAGTGTAGTGGCTAAGGTATTATGCTATAAACTGGGAGACTGTGAGATTTAGTCCTGCCTTGGCATGAAATCAGTTGGTGACCTTGGGCCAGTCACTTTCTCTTAGCCCTAGAAAGGAAGCAATGGCAAACCACTTCTGAAAAACTTTGTCTGGAAAACTATATGGACTTTGTCCAGGTAGTCTTCAAAAATTGGATATGATAAAATGGAAGGGAAAATCGGCTTTAAAAGTCTATTTTATTTTTTAAAAACTCCCAATCTCCTAAAAGTAAAACAATGCCAATGCTCATGCTAACATTCTAATTCTAGCTTTACATAGGAGCATCTTATCTAGCACCTTTTCTTAACAATGCATAATTGGACTGTGGTTCAGAAGCTTCTAGCATTGATGTTCTTTTTCAAATGTGCTGATCCTTTTGGTCTTCTTTTCACCTCCACCCATTAACTTATGTTCAGTGTTGACTTTACACCTTGCAGTATTTTCTGAAACATCTCCACCTTTTTGAACTAGCTATTATCCATCATCTGTTAGCCTTTCCTCAAAGATGTATATAAAATAAGTATGAGCGGTTTGGTTTTATTTTGGTTCATGTGGAAGTATAACTCTTTTGGAGATTTGGTTTGTGTCAAAATGTTTCCCAGTGCCTAACAAATCTCAACTCCATTGCCTGGCCCATTGAGCTCCATGGAATTTGCATTTCTGGGAATGCTGCATAGACAATTCTGAACTTCACTCTTCTAACAAGTAATGTACATTTGCTTTCTAACACTGGCCAATCATATTTTATAATGTCATTGATGCCAATGTGGACCATTATCCCTGCCTTCTGTGCATTATCCAGCAGTTTATCTAGATGATCCTTGGTGCCAGCAATGTTCAAACCAGGAAGGCCAAACATCATGTGATCCACATACATCCACCTCTCTGAATTTCTAATGATTAGTAAACTAGGTTTAATGTTATGATTATTTCGGTGTCTCCTTCTCCTGTTTTCATCTTTGACTCAGCTCCCTTTAAAATCTCCCTTGCTCTTGTAGACACTTTCTGATCTCTATTTCTGGTTACCTCTCCTGTTCCAAGGAACTCTGCATTCTGTTGTAATATCACTGCATTGTTGCCACACTTCATAGTGGAAAATTGCACCCAAGAATTGTAGAAAGGTTGCCTGTCCTTGTCTAAGCTGTTAAAGATGTTCCTCTGTTTCTCTTCTCTGTGTATACCATGGCTTTATGTTGCATTAAAACTAATGTGAGTGAGATTTTTTTTCTGTTTTTCTTATTCATAGGCCTAGTTAGATATGAAAATGATCATTTAAAATGTTTCATTCACAATCAAATGAATGTCTTTTATTTTTTATCTTGTGAAATAGCAAAACTAGAGAATGCCCTTAAAAACTAGAAACTATGAAGTAAAAGAACTGGAAATGTTTAGCCTTGAGAAAAAAACGACTGAGCTGGATGTAACAGCACAATTCAGTATCTAAAAGAAGGATGCACAGAAGGTCACGACCTCCTTCTTTATTGCCAAAAGTGCAGGACACAAAAGGATGGATTTAAGTTACAGGAAGTAGAGTTCAATCGAATGCTAGACATGGGAACTAATTACCTACAGAAGTTGTGTTCGCTCCTTTACCCTCAGTTTTCAAAGAGAGGCCATGCCACCGATTTAACCATGCAACATACACTATAATAAAATGTCCACAGTACAAAAACATATATCCCACAACATAATATATAAAGTAATATTGAATAAAATCAAAGTATCACCACCAACATCATTATCACCACTAACAACAGCAGCCATAGCAGCAGTAAAACAATTAATCAATAGTATAATTCTTCAAAGGCATCTGAAAGTATTTTTTCCATGAAAACCTAAAATTATTTCTATGTAGAAAGTGCTGGTCAGTAATGGGAAAGTTTCTACAGTATAATAACTTTAAAAACTCATGCTACTGTGCTATCAACGCAGACAACAAATCTTCAGACATTTATTTATTCGTTAGATTTATAGACCGCCCTTTTCCATTACAACGGACTCATCTTGATGTTTTACTGTACTTTCTCTCACAATGCAGGTGAGGGAACAGCAGCACAAAAGGTGAGGTGGCTCTTCAACCATAACAAAGGAATTATATCTTCTTGATTTTATTTCAGTAATGCTGTTTTGTTATGCATGAGAAATAATCCTATGTACCTTGAAAGTTCAACTTTGGAATCTCCAGCAGTAGTCCACACTAAGTAATTTTTCATCCTATTTGGCCATCATGGAAACAACTTCTAACTGAGATAACTGATATGATAACCTTCACTAACCTACTGCCCTCCAGGTCATCACTTTCCAGAATTCCCTTTATCAATGCTGAATTTGCATCCCATATTTGCTAAGAATGCTGGAACTTGTGGAATTCTTGTAGAGTTGCACAAGTGAAGAAGAGTCCCTGGAATTATATAATGTTGCTGTTATAGAGCAGTAATAGTGCCCTCTCTTTTAGAACAGGTTGCTCTTTGAATTAGCAACACATCAAAGGTAGCAGAGTTACAGTTGGTTCACTTTGCTCCTAAATATATGCTAAATCAACTTTCTTTCAGAGTAATTGCTGGTGAATTGTTCATTTAATCAATCTGCTGTTCGGTTCCCTAATCAGCAACATAAGACCTGCTCAATTTAATCTATCAAAGTGCTAAAAACCCTTGTGATGCACTGCCACTTTTAAAAGCAAATATTGGAACATTAGCAAAAAGAACAAGGCTATATTTTAGTTAGGAAAAACTTTCAAGGTGAACTGGAAGCTGAGACTACCCTATTTTTCTCTTACCGGCTTTGGCCGTGTCTCCCTCAGGAAAGATTTCAAGTCTCCTCCAGCCATAAGCTCCAGCAAAATAAAGCGAGGCAGAGCCTGTAAACTCACTCCAATGCAGCGTACAATATTCTGGTGATTGAATTTGCTGCAAGGAAGATTGAGGGGAAAAAGACACTTTTAATTCAAAAGACATAGATTGTGACTTGTTTATCTAACCAAACCTTTTTTTTTAGCTCTTTTGCTTTCATGGTGCATTGGGCTTCAATGCCCATCGCATTTAGCCACAGTGGACATTATGAAAATTGCAGATCAATATTTGTATTAAGTCAGATCAATGTACTCTGGTGGTCAAAAGAAAATTGCTGTTAGCTTGGACTATAGAAGAATATTGCAAGTCAAAAAATAATAATTTGGTCAGTGAATTTTCATGAATTAATTCTCTCCCTCCTCAATGAACATCTTAACAGTTTATCTATATTTTCCAACTACTTTGTTTCCTCTTTCCCTCCACAGATTTTAGAACAATAGTGAATAGTCTTATGATATTTTGGTGGTAATTACACAATTATTACTATCACTGAAAGCCAACATGCACTTTGCAAAAATATTATTCTTTGCTACTCTGTGAATTTCAAATGTTCCTTATAATCTTAAGAGACTCTTTAACAAATTAGGAAATCTGAAATTTTAAGCTAATCTCAGTGTTTATGCTTAGGAGATAATCTTAGCCCCATCTCTTATGAATTATAGTCCTGATAGAAGATTATTTTATAGGCAGATTGTAAAGTTTGAAGAAAAAAAGGAAAATGTAATTTCTTTGAACAATTTCACTGCATTGTATGCGATTCATTTGTATAAAAGCTGGAGAATATAAATGACCAGTGCTTTTAATACTGGTTGATGTGTGTTTGAGGTAGAAAAGTAGGTGATCAATTTGAATTAGCACACCTTATTATAAGAGCTTCCATCAGGAAATCCAACTCATCTTGCTCTGAGCAAACCTCTGGCAATGTCTAGTCAAGAAAGGAGAGAAGGAAAGTGAAATTTCTTTCATGTGGAAAATGTTTTAGATGCTACCTTTCCAAAGACAATTCCAAGTCATTTAAAAGATACCTAAATCTTTAGAAGCTCTCCATTAGGAATTCCCTGTAGAATCTATTTAGTTTTCTGGGTGGAATGATGAGAAATATAGTTCAACACCACTTGCAAACTCCAAGTTTGGAAAGACGGCATATTATCAGAAAAAAAAATCTGGATTTAATACCTATGTCTGAGACAGTTAATAGCCACAAACATTTCCTTCCATCACTCTACTACTTTTAGAAAAACTTCAGCTTTCTGTTAGTACATCATCAACCACATAGGGTTCTGAACTATGACAGGATAAGAATGTTGAGTAGGAAAAGTCTGAACCAGCTTCCTGAATGGATAATTCTATAGGTACTACATTAAGTGCTCATAATTCCCAATCAGCATGGACAATAGCCATGAATATAGACATTATGAGAGCCACAGTGCCTATATATCTGGAGGACACTAGAGAGAGGAACAAAATCCAAAATATTTCCTGCTTGGAATCAGTTATATTTGAAAGAACTAGGGTTTCAAAAACATGCCTATGAATTAAACTTAATAACTTTTATGAACTTCAGTGATAATAATCTGAGTGGCAGTTCTGGGTTCTTCATACCTCCATGTGTCCATAATCAGACATACATTCACCCTTTTTCCCTCAGAGAAACTAGAAAATGAACTCAACCATAGTCCTTTCTTTGATGAGATATGTCCCATGAGGCAGATTTGTCTTGCTGAAACTTACTTTTACAGCCACTTGAAGAGGAGTGGGATCAGTGGGGATCCCAATCACCTGACCTTCATACACTTCCCCAAAAGCTCCATGGCCTAGACCCCTGACAAGATCAGAAAAGAGATGATTTTAACATAACTGAAAGGCACAGATTCTTACAATTTAAGTTCTTAAATATATACTAGAATATTAAAATGGAAAAGTCTTGATGTTTCATTAACTGCATTGAACTATTAAGTAAATAGTGAGATATTTCTTAATTCAGTCTTACTCTTGGTGTAGGAGCTACTCAAGGGAGGTTCTAAGAAATATTTAAAAAGGAGCCATTTTCACTAGGCCCACATAGTCATACCACTGTTGGTCTTCCTTCTGTCATGTAAAGTATCAACAGTACAAAAGAACAATCTTGATGACGGAGTACAAGATTTCATGTAATCCTTATCAAGTACAAAATACATAGGTTTGCATTTTTCATATTTAAAATGGATGAGGCTCAGTCATGGTTTCTATGCTAAAATGAATTTCATTCACATGCCTATAAAAAGGTAAAGGTTTCCCCCACGCATGCATGCTAGTTGTAGCTGACTCTAGGGGTGGTGCTCATCCTCATTTCTAAGCCGAAGAGCCAGCGCTGTCTGAAGACATCTTCATGGTCATGTGGCCAGCATCACTAAATGTCGAAAGGTGCACAATTTAAGTTCTTAAATATATACTAGAATATTAAAATGGAAAAGTCTTGATGTTTTATTAACTGCATTGAACTATTAAGTAAATAGTGAGATATTTCTTAATTCAGTCTCACGGAGTGTTGTTACCTTCCCACCAAGGTGGTCCCTATTGTCCTACTTGCATTTTTGCATGCTTTCAAATTGCTAGATTGGCAGAAGCTGGGGCGAGTAAGGGGAGCTCACTCCGTTCCATGGCACTAGGGATTTGAACTGCCAAACTGCTGACCTTCTGATCAACAAGCTCAGCATCTTTATCCACTGAGCCACCGTGCTCCTCCACATGCCTGTAATGGACTTCAATTTTTAAATATTCTATAAAGAAAAAGCATCACTGCAGATTAAAAGAAGTCCTAGCATAGCAGGATATCAACTAGGTTAGAATCTTTTCCCCTGAAATGTTCCATCTTATTATACTTTCAAGTTATATAGACCTTGAAAGATAGGAACCCATACTCTGGATTCTGAAATAAGGATGAACCAAAACAGCGCAAATATTTAAACATAGGAGAACTGCCTATTTTCCAGTTATCTGAAATAATTGTAGTTTTTACCTTATCTGTAAAAGAAGCCCCATGGATAATAGATTACTGTACGGAATGTTATTTTATAATTCTAAAATAAAAAATTAGCAGACCAGGGTAATAAAAGCTACATTACAAATGCAAGTGATACAAATTGGCATGCCAGCCAAAGCACTCTTGGAAATGCCTAAAATATCATGAAATGGTGAGTGCCAATTTATTGGCTCTCACGTAGTCAATAATTACATTCATTATTTTTTTACTGCCTCCAGTGAATTAGGTGGGAAAAGGAGAACTAGAATGCTACAGTCTCCAAAATAGGTAGGTGTGCTAGTTTTTTGCAACTTAAGAAAAACAAACCAGCAACTAATGCCAGCAAAGTCAATCACCCTACCTCAATCCTTGTGATATCTGAAACCTGATTTTTTAAATTATAGTATGAACATTGTGATTGTTTCATGACAACATCCCTCTTCTGTAGTTCCATCTGGAAACCATTTCAACAATATAATACATAGTAGAATATAGCTGATCTTATTAATGTTGGCATTAGTGAAAATTCTACCCCACCTCCATCTAAAGGCCTAGTTTTCAGGAAGCAAGCAGCTAATTAGGAGCATTTAAATCTTTCTTTGCATTGTCGACAATGCCTATTACAGGTTTCTGCTGAAAAGCAGCTCGATGCCTCCTGCTCCTCCTAGCATCTGTTCAAGAGCTCCTATCTCATGGCCATCATGTCCTCTTATTTGTCAATTGCTGCCTTATTAAAGAATGATAGCTTGGGTTATGGAAAATGACACATGAGAATCATAAGATCAGATTCCAAGGACCCCCTCTGCTTTATGAGAAATTCGATGCTAGGGAGTCAATGTTTTCAGCAAACTCTTTGCCAGCTTCTGATCATCTTGAAAGAGTATAGGTTCTGTCTGGTTTGGCACTGCAATCAAACAAGATGAACACAGACTTCAAAGAATAATTGAAACTGCTGAAACAATAATTGCTACAAAACTCCCCTCTATTGAAGACCTGTACACTGAACAACCCTAAAAGAGAGTGATGAAAATAATTATGGACCTCTCATACCTTGGACATAGTGTATTTCAACTTCTTCCCTCTGGACACTGAAATAGAGCATTCCAAAACAAGTAAACACAGGGATAGTTTCTTTCCCCATGTCATCAGCCTGCTAAACAGCTAACCTACACAACACTGTTAATGAGGAGGGTGTTTTGTGACATGTTGAAATGTGTTTTGTGACATGATGATTGCACTTTATAACATCATGATATGATGAAAGTGCTTATGATTGTGAATTGTGTTCATGATTGGGATCGCAGTTTGTCGATTGCGACTTATATGTGCTTGACAAGATGAATGTACTATATTTTGTGATTATGAATGTATCTTATGCTTATATTTACAAATTATTATGCTTAAATATACAATGATTATGCTTATATATATATAATGATTATGAATGTATCTTGGATTGTAATCACAGTTTGTTTATTGTATGTATGTAGGTATTGAGCCTGTACACCGGAGACAAATTCCTTGTGTGTCCTGACACACTTGGCAAAGTAAATTCTGATTCTGATTCTGGACTAGTTAAATCTGTGACTGGGATATAGCAAAGAAGAATCACTTAACTGTCGAGCAAACCTGGAAAAAAAAATATGTACCAAGTTATTCTGTGGTTAATAATTCTGGTTGTATTTCTCTTTTAACTTTTGTGCTTTTTTCTCTGGTTTTTTTCCTTTTATTTGCAGCATCTCAGGCTATGGAGCAGCTGGTGGCAAAGGAAAAAACAGTATGATGAGATCACATGGTGTGAATGTCGTAGGAATATTTTCACTTGAGAAGAATGATACCTTATATATCTTAGTGGGGCAACAAGGAGAAGATGCTTGTCCTAGTGTAAGTGATTGTCCTTCTCACCATTTATTATTATGACTTTTCTTCCCAATTTTGTGCAGCTGTTAAATTCTTAGCATCCTAAGCTTCCCAGCCTTTGTCCTATTGATTGTATCTTGTTCTTATACCCTTCCCATCATACAACAAAAATATCTGTCCCAGAAAAAATATCCTGTTCTGATCAAACTGCACCCCCAGAAACATTTCCGCTGCTCTCTGCCAAGTGCCACTATAGATCAATCACTCCATCTGCCATTCTGACTGCACACAGCCTAACATCACATCAGGCAATGTATTTTCAGAGGTTTAAAATGATGTCCACCTTTTTCCAAGTCTGTTCTTCTGAATGGGAATTTGATTTCTGGGTTTAAAATGCTGCTGCAGCATCTGGGTAAACTGTCTAGTGGAGAAGGGGAACAGGATGGATGTAATTGCTAATGGGTTGGGTATCAGACAAGAAGATTTCTATATATCAAGTAAATAAAATCCATCCATTTCAGGAGTTATTATGGATGAAGCATCTTAGCATACAAATTGGAAGTCTGCTTGGTTCTAGAGCACCAAGTGTGGCAGCTAGATCTCTACTTACCCAGTAAATAAAACTCATCCATTTTGGAAGTTGTTGTGGATGAAACATCTTAGCGTACAAACTGGAAGACTTGTTCATTCTAGAGCACCGAGTATGGCAGCTGGACAAACAAACATATAAAAAACACACAATGTAATAAAAACACATAATTCAAAAAATCGGTAAAAGAACACTCACCTGGAAATACATTGCAAACTAATTTCTATCTGAAATATCTAACACACAAACTAACGCAATTTTACACCTACTCCTTCCATCTCTTATCTGTAATTCCATGTCTTGAAGTGTACAGTGTCTTCTTTATCTTTCAGTATATGTAGTAATGTAAGCCTACCCATTTGTGCACAATCTAGGAATTTTTCTAATTATTTCTTCATCCTGAATTATCTCGTCATTCTTCCAATTTTGTGCAAAAACAATCCTACCTGCTGTGAGTACATGTATAATTAGCTTCCAAAATTGTTTATCAAAAGCCTTCAATACAATACCTAATAGAAACATTTCAGGTTTAAAACTTATCCATGTTTTTGTCATTTCTTGTACCCATCTATGTATTCTTTTCCAATATCTATCAGCATTATTACATGTCCGCCACATATGATAAAATGTACCTTGTCCTTTCTTGCACTTCCAACATTTATCAGATGCTTCAGACATTTTAGACAGTTTAAAATGTATCATATGCCATTTATAAAACATCTTATATAAATTTTCCTTATATGCTACTGCTTTTGTCATCCTTAAATTCTTCTCCCATAAATTCTGCCATCTATCAATATCAATAGAAAATCCAAAATTTCTGGCCCATATTAACTTGTTCGTCTTCCATCCTTCTGCTCAATAAAAAAATGTACATTTTCTTTATCAATTTATCATCATTAGTAAGCAATAAGTCATCAAATTCTGTCAGGCCTATCTAAAATTGTTCTGTCTTTGCATCTTTATCATATCTATTTTTCATTTGTATATATGACCACCATTATTTTCATACTTTTGTTTTCCATAGTTGACCTAGATTTTAAATTTCTTTCCGAATCTAAAATGTCATTGTTCAGATTTTTCCCATATCAACCAAACTTTGTAGCATGAAAGCTTCCATTGTAGAGACCCACACTAGAATTTTCATATATACTTTCTTTTTAACTTTTCCCCACACCTTATACAATGCATTTATTACATAGTTATTTAAGAAATACCTGTGAGCTTTACTTTTATCATACCATACAAATGCATGCCATCCTAATTGTAAACCGTATCCTTCCAAATACAGTATTCTCTTATTCCTTAATAATATCCATTCTTTAACTCATGTTAAGGCAGATGCTTGTGATACAGACTCCAGTCTGGTAATCTCAAACCTCTTCTATTCTTATCATCTTGAAATCATTTCAATTTTATTCTTGCTTTTCTACCTTGCCATATAAATTTTGTAACCATCATTATTAATTCTTCAAAAAGCTTAGTTCCTAAATTTATAGGTATTATTGATCTGGTTCAGTACTCTGTCATAGTTATGTTCTTTCAATCATATTCACAAATATTTAACTTACTTAACCAGTTGTAGGTCTATATTGTCAGCTAATTTTATCTTTTGCTTTTCTTTCATGTTCTTAACTATCACTTTTCTCTTTATTAATTTTAAGTCCTGCCACTTCTCCATATTTCTCAACTTTATAAATCAATTTGGGTATCATCACTGTTGGATCCTCTAAGATAAACACCAAGTGCTTGTAATTTATAAATTTGATCTCTTACTATCAAACCTTTAATATCTGTATCATTTCTTACATTTCTGTTCAAAACTTCCAACATCAAAATAAACAGTAATGGAGAGGTCTGACAACCTTGCCTCGTACCCTTCTTTGTCGAAACATTTTCTGTCAACAATCCATTAACCATTTTTTTTGCTGTTTGTCTTGATTGTCTCTGTAAAGTCATGCCCAAAGTCCATCACTTCCAGTTGCTGAAACAGGAACTGCCAAGATAAATTGTCAAAGGCCTTTTGCGCATCCCAAAAGACCAAAGCCATTTGGCTACTTGAATGCAATTCATAATATTCCAAAACATCTAAGATTGACCTCAAATTATTTTTAATTTGTCTTTTAGGTAAAAATCTGTTTTGATCTGCATGTATAAAATCCACCAACACCTTCTTCAATCTAACAGCCATTATCGAAGCAAAGATTTTATAATCCACATTTAGCAAAGATATAGGACGATAGTTTTTAATTTGTGTAATATCTGATTCCTCCTTGGGAATCAATGTAATATTAGCTTCCAACCACATTTTTGAAATTTGATATCCTGTCAATAAATCATTGTATAAGTCTTTGAATTGGATAATTAAAGGTTCTTGTGATGATTTATAAACTTCTGCTGGTAACTCACCCGGACTCCGTGTTTTTTTCATTCTTTTGAATTTTTATTACTTCCATTATTTCCATCATAGTTATTTCTTGATTCAACCTTTTTCTATAGTCCTCTGAAATTTGTGGTAATTGACAGGTAACCAAATTTTTATTTTATTTTAGCCATGTCTATATTTCCTCCTTTTTCATTATGAAGTTTATTTATTGTTCTATTTTCTCTTTGTTTTTTAAGTCCGTATGATAACCATCATTATTTGCATTTTCAAAGTGTCTTTGTTTGGCAGATTTTATTTGTATTGCCAGTCTTTCTGCCTCCATCATATTTAATTTATGTTTTTTTATCTCCATTTGTCTTTTTAAAGCTAAAAACTTTAAACTTATGTGGCTTCTCCTGAAGCTGTTGTTCAAGTATTTT
>JANHFO010005334.1:59107-85580 GCA_032468095.1 Pareas carinatus
ATGATTATGCTTACATATACAATGATTATGCTTATATATATAAATGATTATGAATGTATCTTGGATTGTAATCACAGTTTGTTTATTGTATGTATGTAGATATTGAGCCTGTACACTGGAGATACATTCCTTGTGTATCCAGACAAACTTGGCCAATAAATTTCAATTCTAATTCTGAAAAAGATATGAAAGAAGTTTGGATCAGATGGATACTATATTATGCAGTCATTTCATCTGGTGCCACTATTTCCCAACCCAGATATTCAGACTGCAACTACAGTTGCTTGCATTCAAAATGCTGCTGAGTGCCAGAGAAACATGAACCAAATCATATTCCACCATATATCATCTGAATCCGAATCCAAATTTATTTTCGTCATGTGTGTCAGAACACACAAGGAATTTGTCATGTGATAGTGCTCAAAACTACATACATACAACAGAAGAATACACTCAAGATACATTCATAGTTTGAATATATAAGCATAATCACAATCATTTGTATTTGTGCATAATCATGATCATTTCTATATATAGGCATATATAGGCTTAATCAAATAAGTATATAAGCATAAGATACATTCTTAGTTGTCATGTCTTGCTGTAAAGTGCAGACAGAAACCAATTCATCTTGTCAGAACACCCTCTGCACTAACATTGTTCTATAAATTAGCTATTTAGTAGGTTGATGACATGAGGAAAGAAACTGTCCTAATGTCTGAGGTGTTTTGCTTTGCAATGCTCTGTAGCATCGTCCAGAGGGGAGATGTTTGAATGGATTATGTCCAGGGATTCATAATTATTTTCCCTGCTCTTTTTTTGGATTGTTCAGTGTATGTTTCTTCAATAGAGGGGACTTCTGTAGCAATTATTTTTTCTGCAGTTCTAATTATTCTTTAAAGTCTATGTTTATCTTGCATTGTTGCATTGCCAAACCAGACAGTCTCTGTGTCAATTGTAGTTTTAGCTTTTTAGGTCTTTAAAGTGGAAATAAATAATGTTATATTGGATGTAAGATTCACCGTAGATTAAGCCTGGGCCTAAACATTATTGCTGTAGACATTGTACGAGTTTCATAAAGAGGACTGGAGGGTTAATTATTTAGGAAAATTGAAAAAAATGAACTAATAAATAAATCATACACCTTTCTATTATATATTTTCTCCTGTGTGCTCATTATACAGATTTTCTCTCACTGTTCATTCCAGGGTACAATTAATAAAGATGTAAAAATATATTGTATGTGCAGAAGCAGTCAAATCTCAAGAGGTAGCTATAGGTTCAGAAGCATAACATGGTTGAGGGATTGCTGAGTTGAAATATCTGAAAACTTTTTAAGGCATTTTTTAAAATATATGGGGCTGCTTGTAGAGTATTAAAGGGGAAAGTGAATTCTCTCCTCTTATGTAGGAATTGTAAAACTTGGCTGGTTTTATACAGAGAGGAGAGAATAAAAATCACTCTTCAAAACAGCAGGAGACAGCAAGAAACTGAAAAAACAGAATATCACAAATATCCCCCCTTCCAAGAAAAGCAACTGTGGGAAAACACAACACCAAAAAACCGCAAATTTAATCCAAGCAATTTTTATTCCACAAACTAATGTAAAGAGGGAGGAAAAAGAAGAGGTGGTTTTTTTTCTGAGAATCATAATATTGCCTTGAAAAGCTTATCTTGCAGAATTTTATAAGTAGAACTTATGAAATCAATATCCAGAAATGAAACGATGAGGCTACCAAGAGGCTTACTTCTTTGGTTCTTTTCATTGTTTGATTTAATTTTATGTTTAAATAGTGACACTTTTGTTCCTAGAGTATTGAATACTTTCAGAATGTAATTTCTCACAAGGTGAAAAGTGCCGTAGTTGGTTTTTCCTTGGAAAACTACCAGTTTACTTTGTGCATGCTGGCTGTAGAGCAAAATAAGGACAATTGTTAAGGTCCGCGGTCTGAAGTGGTGGGAGGCTAAGCACAGTTCAGATAGAAGAAGCAGACACTTTATAATTCTGTACAGCCCTGTGGCATTTACTAACATTGTTTAATTTAGGATATCATTTGCAGAAAGCAGGGTAGCACCTGTCTTCATTAGCAACTTACCCTGAAAATCAAAAGAAACAAGTTGACCTGTGATGATTCTCCCGTATTCTCTCTCTATCTCTCTCTCTCTCTCCCCCCTCATCTCTTATTTCCTCCCAGATTATTTTTTAAATTTCATAGCATCTTCTGAGGAGTCCAAATAGAGCAGAGAAGAGGGTTATTTTTTTCCTTTTGTAAAAACTCTTTCCCCCTGGCTATGTTTTCCCAATATAAATTCCCTCAATCTTCTCACCTGCTTAAGATACCTGCTTTGAAAGAAGTCCTGGTTAGTGGCAAAAAAAGTGTCCTGCATGCTGATGGATGTGACCGTAGCAGCTTCAGTGGAAAGTGATTTGGGTATGTTTTCTAAGAAATAATAGTCCATGTCACTAGCTGCCAGAATATTCAATACTGAACTAGATAGTCAAGTGATCTGACCAGATAAAATGTAATTGCACATTTAAATGATAAATATGTGGATTTTGTTCTTAGAACAAATACTAGGAATTTCAGGTGGAAAATTAAATGGTAAAAATGACACAGAGAAAAATACTAACCGTCATCTGAAAAAAATAGCAACTATAGTCAAACTCAGTCTCCACTGATATCTTTAGAGAGGAAGCATTGTGTGATTTGTCTTTGTAAGACATATTGACATGGCTATAAGCTATCTATATATTATTTGCTGTGGAACACAATTGACAGAGTTCTATTGACTGTATATCTTGCTTGTGAAATTCACAGACCTCTAATAGGCTTTGTGTGAGATGTCTGGACTCTGCCAGTAGGGTTCTTCATACACAGTATCTGTATATTTTACTATGTAAGCTTCTCCATCCAGAGTCAAATAAGCCACATAATAAAGGTTTTGCTTTGTCCTTCATGCCCTTCTTGTATAGATACAATACATTAGGAGCAGTGCTTGAATTATTTTATACTTTTTAGACACTTGATTAAGGTTTGAGATTGGTTGTTGATGTTTTGATTTCTTAGGAAATTAGGATCACACGGAATGCGAACAATTAGGCATTATTACACTCTAAATTTACAAGTCAAAATGACTTTGCAATATATTAATGACCTTATAATATATTAAACTGGAAGCTGTGTTTCTCAACCTCACCATCTTTAGGATGAGTGGACTTCAACTCCTAGAAAAGATGGCCACTTCAATCAATCACAGGAAACAGACTTAACAGTCAAACTTGCTAGATCAAACTAGAAATTTCACTTCATTTGAGAAGTACAATTTTGGAAGCCTTAGGATTATTGTGTGCTTTCCGAGACCAAGCAAAAGGTGCACATGGGAATTGGTGTGCTCACATTTCTAGTAGGCTAGATGTGAGCATAAAGAAGGCAGGCAGATTGGTTTACCTTATCAAAGAAATATTTTTCCGGGGCACTTCTTTGAGGTCACTAATGGAAGTCGTTTTTCCTGCAAAGCAGTAATTGGGGTTATAGTCTGTCATAATTGTGGAAGTGCGTAGCTTGCTCAGCTTGTATTCGGGGCTCTGTAACTCCATCTGCACAGCTTGCAGCTCTTGGTGTTTCCGCCGATACACTAGAAAAGTAAGAGAATCAAGAATGGGATTGAGAAATGCCATAAGGTTAAAAGTACACAAAGATACATGGGGAATGTGCTGTTCAGATTGACTGCAAGCATGACAGGCAAGAGAGAGACTTATAGAATAAAGCTATGTAATCACCAATAACTATTTGTCAGATATTGAGGATAAAGAAAAAGGCTTTAAGTGGAGCATTGTCCAGTGAAATAAAGGGTTTGGCATTACTATAGGATTGTAGCCATTTATACAGAGGTGACTAATTCAGAATTTGCACATGATTTCTGCAATGGTGAAGATTTGAGATCTTCAATTTAAGATATTGAGATCTTAATTTTCCACCTCAAATCTATCAACATTCACCAGTGAGCTACCAACTTATCAAGATTACAATGAAAATAAAAACTGCCTTTATTACTAGCCCTCAATATACTTATCAAATTGGAGAAAGAGGTCCAAGGTGCTTCAGAATTTCTTAGCAACCAGAACTTCTTGAAGCTAATGTTTCAGATACTAAATGCTATTTTTTAGTGACAGCCCTCTCAGAAGCAGGAAAGTTGGAAGAATTCTTTGTCAGCAGCTCAGAATGACGAGATGCTAGGGAAAACAGTATTGAAATTTCTTGAAAACACTACTGGGAAAGGCTGACAACTTGCTAAAAGTATTGTTTTAGTGGAATGTTTATCTCAAACCTGGATCCAACAGTTATCTGCAAGGACACCCAAAGCAGTTGTGTGTTGAGATGTTGCAATAACAACTTAGAGCTATATGGGAAAATTTATGCCATTGAATCTTACTCTCTGCTTGGTGCAGAAATTCAAATTAAAACATCTCTGACCAGATGGCTGTCCAATTTCTTTTGAACACATCCTATGTAGAGGAATTCATAATCTCAATAATAGCTCTTACAATCAAACTGCTCTTACTATAAGGAGTATTTTTGACATTAAACTGGAATGTACCTTCCTATAACATTAAGCTATTATTTCTTGTTCTGTACTCTGAGATGACAGATCTGATAGAGATCTCTATATGTCTGGAAATAAACAAATAATATAAATAGATCTCTTGTATGATATTCTCAAGTAATTAAGAAGTACATTCATTATTTCTCCATAGCCTTCTTTTATTGAGGCTAAATAGTCCGTGTTACTTCAGTCTCCCTCTATAATTCTTATTACCTGTGCTGTCCTTTACAGATGGCATTGGGGCTGCTGTCTGCTCCTTTGAAGAGTAGCTGCATTCATACAGAAACTCTTCCCTCTTGCACTTATACCTTCACTCATAACATAACCCATTACTCCCAAAGCAGCCAAGCTGGTTTTTGCAGCTGCCTGTGATAAACGAGCAACACTCCTTGACTTTTTCAACTATGTGCTGATGTCCAGAGGGAGCCTCACTGAACCCAGGCCTTTAGCGTACAAAAGCAAATGCTAAGACAGAGTGGAGAGAGGAATGGGTATAGGAGGAAAAATGGTGATCAAAGTGGAGTGGTTATCTTCAAAGGTGTGAAGTGGAGGCAATGTCTGGAGACTGGCAATTGTTGCAAGCAGGCAAGAAGACTCATTCAACTACCTGGACCACAAGCTATGATGAGCTGGACATTCTGGTGAGAGTCCTGCCTGGAGCTTTGCCAGGAGCCTGATAGCAACTAGAAAAGGAGTAACCCCATTGAAATAGCATCTCATCCCAACTAGTACAAGAACTTTCAGAAAAAGACAAACGTTGTACACTACTTTGTAGAATTTGAGTTTTTTGTTTGAATTGAGTATCAAAAGACTGAGTCACATTTTTTGCCCCCAGAAAGTAGAGCAGGAAGGGACACCTTACAATTATCTTGAAGTATCTTTGCAATTGTTCTGATTCATGCTTTCAAAAGATAGCATATTTCATAAGTCAGCCTGTCTAGTTGGTCTATATCAAATTACACACTTACCATTTACTATAATTCTTTTCCTTGTTATTCGTCTAATCCTCAGAGGTCCAGCTAGTCATTTCCTTTTGAATATGATCTAGTTTTCTGTTCTGTTTTGGGTTGATTTTTTCCTATGAGGGCCTGAAAACTGTTTTCAATGATATGAAATATCATTTAACTTTTGTTTTGGTTATTATTCTCCAAAGGAGTCTACTGCTGTCAGCAGTCCCAAACCCGGGAAGCAGGAGACTCATTTAACCTTCTTTAATAATTACTTGCTGTATACCGTCCTGGATTGCTTAGGATAAGAAGATGTTGTCTGTCTGTCTTAGAGTGCTGTTAAATTTTTTAATGCTTACCATTTCCATTATTTAAAGATTATTCCCAAGATTGTCTCAAAATTGCATCGGGCCCTAGATACCTTTATATGTTTATCAGGCTAATAGGAGATATTAACTATCACTAACATTCTAAACTTGGTCTCTTCTGAATAATAAAAGAGCCTTAACAAGATGCAAATCTGTTTCAGGATGAATATGCCATGTCCTCCCCTAGAGAGAGCAAACAATACATGCAAGGGTTTGAACCCCCTTCTACAATTTTCATAAATATTTTCTCATCTGAACTTTGAGATGATTAATTAAAAACAGAAAATAAGGGCAGATGTGTAAAGAACATCTGTTTTTTTTAAAAAATATTTATTTTAGAGTCTATTTTCATTGCTAGTTTTCCAATATTATTTTCCCTTTCAAAGCTCTTAAGGATTTTTTTAAAAGGAAATAAATAACTTTATATAGACTTCAGACTTCAGCTAGTCTCTGTTCTAACCTTTCAAAATCCTGTGGGAGCAGTACATGCTGCATGTGGGGGTGGGAATGGTGGAGAGGTAGAGTGTAGATCAAAATTAATTGGACATGTAAAAAGTTACTTTAAAAGAGTAATTGGAACTGGGCACAAAATTTCCCACAGCACATTCTTGATTCTGGGAAGTTTAACCCTGCGCCATGTTGTAGATTTTGCTGCAGAGACAATATTTCTGTTTCAACAGATAAATTACTAGACTGTGCGCAAGATGTAGGACAGCATTTGAGAAACCAATTATAATTTCTTCCAATAGAGGATGATGGCTTTTAAAAGTCAAATAAAATATTCATTCAAAATCTTGTAATGAGAGTATAAGAAGTTAATGTCTTTGGGAAGGGGGAAGCAGCTAGAAAATAGATCAATTTGCGCACACATATATAGTGGTGTTTTTTTTTAATTTCCAAAAACGTAATCAAAATGTATCTATTAATTATTGTAATTGCTCTGACTCCAGAATTTACATCTAATCTATTGGCTGTTTGGAGAAGAAATGACTATCTATCCGGTCATAGGCCTGATCTAGTCCTGGAATCATATACTGTGGCCCAAAGTGACAAGACCATATTTTCCCAGATTTGAATCTTGCCTCTCAAATGAATTCATAAGATGATCCTGATCAAATCTCTTATTGCTCATTCTCACCACAATAATAAGAATCACAGAACTGGCCAGTTCTGCATAATTTTATAAGGGTTAGGGTTAGGGTTAAAAATTTATAAGGATCACAGTGAGGAATATATCTGAAGGGTTTTAAGACTGTTATTCACAGTTTTACTTGCAACAATGTTGCTGCTTCTGTCATATGTTCCTAAAGTTACTTTCTAGCTGACATGAAATTATAAACATAGCTCATACATAAACTCATCAAATAGTTTACTGAACATACTGCACGAATAAGATGCAGTATGTATAATAATAAGAAACAATGCATATGTTTTCAATCTTATTTTAAAGCCTGCTGACAGTTGAATTTTCTATACGTGAAACCAGAAGAGCAACGCCTCAGTGATAGAAAGTATGCATTGTAAACAAAAGGTCCTAGGTAGGGGGTAAAGAATTTTAGCCTTAAGACTTGGAACACTTAATCCATGTGATTAAGAATCCTCTGATCATGTAGGTAATTACATTGATAGATATAGCATTGATTTGTTTTGGTATAAGGCAACATCCTATAACAAACGGCAGCCAAGGTAGAATCTTCCTGAAAACAATCTTTTTCTATGTATTTATTTATTTGTAAAATTTATTAGCCACCCCTCTTACTGCACAGTAACTACGAGTGGTTTACATTATTTAAATATAGAACTCTACAAAACTAAATAATATAAATACAATACTATAAAAAAATCAACCCAGATAAAAAGATGGAGAGGGAGGGAGTATAATGAAAAGGGGTGGGTGGAATGTATTGTTAATCCATCCACCAGCCTCAATGTGAAATTCCTCCATTGGAAACACTAGCCAAGTGGCAGAGTCAGGTCTTTAAGCTCTTATGGATGGTAACGAGGGGATATGTTGTTCCAAAGGGCAGGTGCAATGGCATCCAACTTGCACCAATGTTTAAAATAATTGAAATAAGTACTAGCATTTACATGTCATTTAGTCAATTAAGCAGCCTTCTTAACTTTGTGCTATTGAAATGTAGTGACAGAAATATCACCAAGCATAGCCATATTCCTAGTTCGCCCTGAGCTCACCAGTTACACAATTAACATACAGCAGGAAATATCTTTGCCTCCTCAAGTCCTGCTATGCTGTCTTATTGTGGTGGGGATATGTGGATGTTCCAGGAAGGGATAAGCAGAGAACATCAGGAATGTATGCCAAGAGTATACGCTCCCAACAGGGCCACCCAAACTATGAACATCGTCCCAACAGACTAGTTTAAAGTAAGCAGGAACTATTTTGGATAGGAGCAAGGTAAGTGATTATTTAGTAACAGTTGCAAAGGCATCCATTGCAAATAGCATGGGAGAAGGCAATTATAGACCACTCCTGTATTTGTAGGAAAACCATACATATATAAAAAATAAAATAACTGACAATATAGTGTCAAATAATGGGCCCCTCGTGTCAGCTGGTACTCAACACGCTACTGAGGAAGAGCTGAGGATCTTTCAGAGTAATAATGGTGCTTATGACACAGTTATACTAAAGCTTTTAGAGATTCTAGTTGCTTATGTTGCCATGCTGAAAATATCTGAAGTTTCAAAGACAGAAATCACAGTGAAAATGTGGAATGTAAGAAGCTTGAACATGGAAAAACTCTGCACAAAGATGAAATGAATCTATCAGAGACCATCATCTTAGGTCTGAATTAATTGAAATGGATTGGAATTGGATACTTTCAGACAGAAGTTCATGTTGTTTATTACTCAGGATGTGAAAAACAGAAGGATCAGCACCACTTTCATGGTAAGGAAAGATATAACAAAGATAGTACCTGGTACAATGCCAATGCCCAAATAATATCAATTGGACTTGATAAATATTGGTTATTCAAGTTCCAATCATTGATGCAGAAGAAGAAGAAGTTGAATTTTATAGTTGTTTAAACTGGAATCAACAGAACATGTGCAAGCAAGATGTCTCCTTGTGGTTGGAGACTGAAATTCTAAGTTAGAAATAGTAATGAGAAAAATGGACTATATAGCCTAGGAAAAAGTAGGAGAATGTCTGACATTCATTTCTTTATTGCTAACAGTTCTTGAAACAACCAAAATAATGCTTACATACATGGATGTCACCAGATGGAGTATACAAAATTATGACTATATTATTAATACAAACAGATGGAAAGGCTCAATTATGATAGCAAGGTTGTGGCTATGGAATAATTGAGGAACAGGTGGATGTTCCAAGTCAAGATAAAATAGTAGAACAAAGCCAGACAGTTTCCACGGTATGATCTTGACTGGATACTCACCATTTTCAAGGAGAACAACAGGAATCATTTTGTAGTCCTGAACCTCATTGATAGGAAACCTCATTGATAGGAACTATGGAATGAAATCAAAGCAGTTATTAAGGATGAATGAGAGACTGCCAAAGATCAAGAAACAGAAGAAAGTATATGGGATGTCAGAACAGACACTGGGAATTGCCATGGAGAAAAGAGAAGCCAAAGCTAAGAAAGACAAAAAAAAAGAATTTCAGAGCTCTCTTAGAAGATATAAGAAACAGTATTACAAAGTCATTTGTAAAGAGACATTCAAGATGGAAACAGACATGAAAAAACAAGGTAAGTCTTCCAAAAAATCTCCAAACTCAGAAGGAGGTTCCAACTTGGAATTGGTACACTAAAGGATGCCAATGGGCAGATAGTAATTGTTTTAAGTTAGATTGAACAAAGATGGAAGGTTTTTACTGAAATTCTATATGATAAAGATATCAATATCCAAGATATCTTAGAAGATATTCCTTTTTTACCTCTAGCACTAGAAGATGATGCTAGATCAGCATCCCAGTTATTAACAAGGTTGAAGGCTAAAGGAATTGATAGAATATCTAGAAAAATATGGCAAGCAATGAAAGAAAAATCGATAAAGGTTCTAAGTTAATTATGTCAGAAAATGTAGAAAATGACACAGTAGGCAACAGATTGGAAGAGGTCAGTCTATATACGTACAATACCAGAGAAAGGAGACTTATCAGAGTGCAGACTATTGTACAATATTCCACAAAATTGAACTGGGTAAAAAATGAAAAGAGCATTGACACTTTTGAATTTTGCTGTTGGCGAAGAAACTTGAAAATATCACAGATAGCAAAGAAAACAAACAGATGAACCATAGAAAAACTATATGTAGAATTCTTGTTTGAAGAATGAATGACCAGTCGCAAATTGCATGTTGTGGACCTGTTATGCTAAGACTCTCTTGAGTAGCCCATAATTCTGGGAAAAGAGGAAGGGAAGAGAAGATGATGTCCAGCAGAAAGATGGATGGACTCAATTACAGTGGCAATAGTTGCACCATTTTGAGTTCTGAAGATCTTATTTGAGGACAATTCATCCTTGAGAAGATCATTGTCACCAACACCAACTTGATGGAATACAATCAGTCAGTCAGTCAGTCAGTCAGTCAGTCAGTCAGTCAGTCAGTCAATGAATTGTGTGGGTAATTTATGCGTTGGGAGTGAACAAAGAACTCACCGATCATAATCCCTGAGAAGGCTAGAATAAGACCAGCAACCAGAGCTGAAGTTACTACCGACAAAACCAAAGAAAGAGGAGGATTCTTGGTGGGCAAGATCAGTTCATCTGGAATATAAACATGGTAACACATTAGTTGTTTTCAATTTCTTTTCCTATTATTTTTCCATTCAATAAAAATGTTTTGCAGATTATCTGTAGGAAACCATAGACCCACATAAAGACCAGTAAAAAAGATGGCTTGGATGCACATATTTAAAAATGTAGTGCCATGTGAAGGGAGTTATATAAATATTTGCCAGAGAGCTAGAATTAGCATCATTGCACAAATGATCAATTAAACTTCCACAATGAGCTGCCCTAAAAGTTTGTTTTGCCATTGTAATTGGAATCCAAAATCAGCAATGGATTCTAGTTGGGGCTAGTCCAACAAAAGATAAAAAGATTAATGTTTGTTCATTCTTACCTATGCAAGAGACACCATCATTAGCCAACACATATCCATAGCCACAAATGCAAACAACTTCCTGTGTCTTCAAATCCCCGTGGCACATATCATGATCACAATGACTGCAATTCAAATATAGCTTAATGCTGACTTCACCATGCCCTTCTGTCACTAGAGAATAGATGAAAGAACAATAATGGATTTGTATAATACCTGTAAGTCTAAGATTCATAAAGCACCTTAAATAGAAAACCAATAAGTAGGTTAGTTGTGAAACTATCAGCAAATCTGATAGGGTCAAATAGCTTTGATTATTGGAAGTGGCAGGGGAGGTGTTGGTAAGCAAGAATAGCTGTCCTGTATTTTCAGTTGTAGCACAATATTATGACTTGCAGATATTTCCTCATGATTTATGCCTAAATAATCTTTTCATGGTTGTTCCTTTTGTCTACAGATTTTGCTACAAATGCACATATGCAGAAAAAGAGATTACTCCTTTTCCACCATTACTGAAAGATAGTTGGTTTGAATTGCTCCAGATTCTACCCATTTCTGCTGGAGATAACTTGTCACAGATGTGTTAGAACTATACAGGAGTTCCTAACCAGCATGTCTGCTAAGCAAAATAATTCAGTATTACGAGAATTGTAGTCAAAACATCTGGACGACATCAGCATAGAAAAGATTGTTCTCTAGGAATCTAGAACTTAATAAGAACATCCTAATAGGTCTTTACAATGCCTAATTTAATATGGAACATTTTTAAGCTATTTCAGAAGATATACTGCTGATATTCTATCTGTATATGTGGTAAATAAATAACCGAAACTACCTTTTAAAGCAGGAGTAAAGAGTGAACCATACTGGCTATTAATAAACGATACACCATCCTCTCCATCCATCTCTGGGTCATTTTGTTCTGCGGCACTGCCACCTTCAGAATTGGAAAAATGTTAAATATTTTTGTATGGATTTCGCTAATGCACATCAAAGTAACAAAATCTCTTGTGGCACCTTAAGATTAACTAATACATTGTAGCATAATTTTGTGTGTAGGCTTTATGCGAGTTGTCTTGTATAGATAAATCTTCATGATATCTGAAAAAATACAACTCACCTTCTTTTGGGATAATGAGGCCAAAAGGCCAATGAGTATAAGAGATAAAAATCCATTTTAAATACAAATGAAATTAGAATTAAATGCAATTGACATAATGGTCTATTGGCATAGTGACGATAGAGTCACAGTGGATGCCATACATTAGCACATATTAAAAATAGAATCATGCGTAAAATAAATCAAGGGGTGTTTGAAAATTCAGTATGGATATTCCAACTTCAATTAAGGTGATGCATCATCTTAAGAAACCTCTTGCGATCAGTACATGAAAGGTTTTGAGTTCCCTTTCCAGTGTCAGATAAATGAGGGCAAGGGCTCTATATAATCATCTCTTTTGATTGTTTACTTTGAATACTCAAAGAAGGATCATCTTAGTCTATCACAGATTTATAAAATTCTTGTACTTAATAAACATAAATTCGGCAAATTGGAACGAATGAACAAATTCAACTTTGCAGACTTTGACCCCTATAAAATGTAGAATTTGTTTGTACTTCAAACATGTTTTGTCTATTCATCACCGGTGGGAATAGGTCTGATTAAGTGGTTTGACCTTCTAAAGTTTATGCCACAATATATCTTTCAGGTGACACAAAACATTTTTTCATGCAACATGGCTACCTTTTTGGTATGTGTCAGATGCAGGTAAATGAATTATACCAGTGATCAACACTACAAAGAAAAAACATCTGGCAAAGAAAAAAACATTCATCTGGCAAAATATCCAATACATTCCATATGGTTGCAGCTTAATGGTTTTTTAAGCTTCTAACATTCAGAATCTCAATTTAACAAGACTTTTGGGTTATTAGAGAAGTGAACGAATGTTGCGGCAAAGTCCCAGCCACAAACATGACAAATTAGAAAAGGCACAATGCAATCTCTGAATAGCCATTTGGATGAAATACTGAAACTATCATGATATGCAAAAATTAAGCTATACACAGCAAATAGTAATAATTAGGCATCTATTGTTTATTAACTTTATTCAGTCTACAACAATTTCTCCAGTATGGAAACTTATGGACAAATATGATCATTCTGAAATGGCAGCCAATGTTAAACTGATTCTGGGTTATGAAACTCTGCATTTATTTCTCATTATTGATTTCATTTTTGTTCAAGCCAATTAATCTACCAACCAGTCATTCAACCAATCCGAGTTGCTCTTTCAAGAGTAGAATACATGTATATAACTAAATCATTGGTAAATTTAAATATTCATACAGGAGACATTGTTCTATTTTTCCCAAGAGAAAGTATGTGCATATAAGAGACTGTTGGTAAATCTATTGGGTTATAGCATCTCCCCTGGTTATTGGCAATTGTAACACAAAATATCTTTTGAGAGTGTTTTAGTTTTGTGTGAAAGGTCATCTGTATCATTTGCATCATTCATCAATGTGCCGAGAACAGAATTTTATGTAAGCTCTTCTGAACTTCATAGTATTCAGTATGTATCCAAGTTGATTCTCACATTCTGGTATACAATCAACTTAAAATATTAATCTCATTTTAATACAAACACAGTAGTCACCACATCTACTTCATTTGTAGCTAAAGGTGTTAGTAACATAAGGTATCATAATTCACCTATGAGTGAGAAGTAGTGGGATTCAGGATGCTTAAAATGATTGAAGATTAAAAAAATTGCAAAATTTTTGATTTCTTTGAGAAGACCATTTTAACTTAGGCAGTGTCTGACAGACAGTACTAAAACCTTTTGTTGTAAGTCTTCTATACTGGTAGCACTGTTACATTTCTTGACAATCCATTTTTAAGGCAGATCAGAAGCCTGATTTATTTGTTTAATCTCTTGAACTTTAGACTGATGGATGTTCATGGTAAAAAAACCTCTTAATGAAAACCGTTTTTTGATACCACCACATCCGTACCACCAAATGGTCTGTGTGATTTGTATTTTTGCAATGTTAAGGAACAAAAGAGCAAATGTCACCATCTTTAAAACATCTGCAGCAGAATCTTGAAGGTTGATGGCATGTCCTCATGATAATTTTTTCTTCTTCACCAAATAGGGTGCATTTGAAGTCTTCTGTCAAATATTCTGCCACATTGGCAGTGTCACTGCTTTGGATTGGTACTAATGCCTTCATAATGCACACATAAAAGTTGATTTTTCTCTGGGAAGTTTTTCATTAAAATATATTTAACAATATTCATCTAGTATTAAAAGGCAAGATATACACAGGGGTTAAGAATTCTGCATGCAATTTTTCCAAGTCAATGTTTGTCAATAAAGATTCAAAAATGTATAGTTGAAATCAATCAGGTATAATTTCTTGTAGATTTCCATCTTTGCACAATGCTCATTGCGCAATTTGAAATCAAAAAGCAAAGAACATTGAAGACTACTTTCCAGCATCTTAGTGTCAAGCTGTGAAAAGTGACATGCTTTTGCCTTTTGAAAAACAGAAGCTTCTCATAGCTGTCCTTCCTTCCTTTTTAGCCAAGGTTATCTAAAGGATTTAAAATTTAGCAATGGATAAATGGGGATAATATAGTCATGCAGATTCATGGACACCCTGTATAAATATGTAGCTTTATGAAAAATCTAATACCCAGATAGATGTCAGTGCAAATATAGATATATCAAGTATAGGGGAAAAAAAGTATTTCAAGATTTTGCTGAGCATTAGCACTAAGGAAGGGAAAGGGACACCTTGAACATGAAGCCACTTTACCTATATATCCTCCGCCTCCTCCACCTGAGGAGCACCCCCCTCCACCCCCTCCGAAACCCCCTCTTGTCTCCCACCCCCACTTCTTCATGGCTTGGGGGCAGGATTTTCCTCCGGTAGCGCCTTCCAGCAAGGATTTTCCCGACCAGAGGAAGGAAGTGTTATCATTCCAGCCGCCTCCACCACCTGCAATTCAACAGAAGGAAAAACAACTTGCATAAGTATTTGTTGCATCCCCCAGGAGGCACAGGTCAGCAGATTAAAATGAAGTTTCCCATAGGAAAAGTTTATAGAGGTTTGCTAAGAAAGGCTAAAAACTTCCTTGGGCTTCGTAGTGTAGTATATGCAAGCCTGTACCTACACATTTGACAGTTCTCTCAAGGCAACAAAATGTTGAGTCTTAAACCTAATTCTGTTATAGTACAGATTTCACTGCATTCCTAGGATACACACATAACTGGAAGAAGTCTGTTCGATGTTACTGAGCCAGTTATATTTACTGTCTATAAATATATCCATTACATCTAATTGGTATGTGAGAGATAAAAGCTCTTTAATTAATGTATAAATACATATAAAATATTAAATTTGAGTAAAACACATTTGCCTGTTTCAGGAATTGAATTTCTTGGACCAAGACTGCTATCAGTTTTGTGTGTGTGGAAGGGTGTGGTGGCACTGTAATAATCACTATGAAGAAACCTATAATATTTCCTGTTCCCAGCATACCTGTATAGTTGGTGCATTTGGCAATAGGACGTTCAAGGAAGGAAAAAAAATAAGAGTTGCAAAATTCAAGTTTTCAATTCAGACAGAATCAGGATTCAGTTCTTGCCACTTTCAAGTAAAAGAGCAAACAACCACTAATGGGAAACGTTTGAAAGCCACAACCAGATGGAGTAGACAGATTGGATTAAATATTTTCTTAGAAGGAATTTGCACTGTTTGGATAGGTTTCCAACTTTGGTCCCTTTAAGGCTTGTGGACTTCAACTCCCAGAATTCCTCAGCCATCATGAGGTTATCTGGGACTGTTAATGGGCATGGTGAGAACAGAAAGTGAGACTCTGTCTTGAGAATTAGAAGGAATTTTTTAAACCTATACTATACTAGACTTACAGTATACTAAGTTTAAAAAAATTAAGAAACTGAAGGATTTTAAGTCTAAAACAAAGTTTCTGAATGTTTTTCATTTCAAAATTATGATGCCACTAATTTTTAGCTACAAAACTGAGTGATGCTTTAAAAAAAGGCCCACATGTAAGAACTCAAATTGCTGTCCCCTAGATAATTTTGGCAAACAACTGCTCTAATATCTAGTAGATTCCTTGTCAGAGCAAATGATCTATCTGTAATAATTTGATGCTTTCCCCATGCTGTTTATATTTCCTCCTGCCTAAGTTGAACAGGTGACAAAAATCATTTTTGTTCATCTATATGTCTCATTCAAGATAATAAAAGAGAATTTCCTATAGAAATGCTTTCAAGGGAATAGAGAATTTGGGAGAAATACTCATGAGCTAAGTGTGATTTTTTTTGGACTTCTTTTGTTATTAAGGTGGCTAAGGGTTATGTGGTAATGTCTCCAGGGTCCTGCAATTTCTAGGAGGTCTGCTTCACTTAAATCCCAAAGCAATTGATCATGAAGCAACTTTTTCTAGCAAACCTTTTCACTACTGTCTCCACTGAAGAGGGGTTCAGAAATTAAGACACAGAAGGATTTTTTCATTCCCCTAAAATGAATGATCAGCCATATGGGTTATCTAGAGAACAGTGAAAGTTATTTTTGTATTCTTTTTTCTTGTTGGCTAAAATAGACAACTACATATAAATACAAGTCTCTTCTATATTCTCCCATACACACAGAAGGGGTAATTGCCAAGAACAGTGTCAACAAGCAATTGTAATATCAACAAAATGGGAAAATGAGCATTGTATAGAGTTATATTTTGTTTATCTACTTTTCCTGACATTTGGACTTGTCTTCCTTTGTGATAAATGGATGGGGAAGAACAGACTCAAGCTCAACCCCTCCAAGACTGAGTGGCTGTGGTTACCGGCGTCCCGATATAGCCAGCTTTAACTATTGCTTGCTATTGGGGGCGAAGCACTGGCCCCCACGGAAAGGGCGTGCAACTTGGGGGTCCTCCTGGATGTACAGCTGTCCTTGGAACATCATATAGCAGCCATCGCCAGGGGGGCATTCTATCAGGTTCGCCTGGTTCGACAGTTGCACCTCTTTCTTGATCGGGACTCCCTACGAACAGTCACTCAAGCACTCGTCACTTCATGGCTGGACTACTGCAATGCTCTCTACATGGGGCTCCCCTTGAGATACACCTGGAGACTCCAGCTAGTCCAAAATGCAGCTGCATGGGTGATTTTTGGAGCGAGTGGGTGTGCCCATGTAACTCCTCTCCTGCGCGAGCTGCACTGGCTGCCGGTGGTCTTCCGGGTGCGTTTCAAGGTGCTGGTTATCATCTTTAAAGTGCTCCATGGCATAGGGCGCAGTTACTTGCAGGACCGCATTCGACCAACGGATACCTCCCACCGACCCACACGCTCCCACAGAGTGGACCTCCTCAGGAGGCCGCCAGTCAGACAATGTCAGCTGATGACGCCCAGGGGGAGAGCCTTCTCTGTGGCGGCACCCACCCTCTGATCTTCCCCCTGCAATACAAACTATTTCTGACTTTCGGGACTTAGATTGGTTTTAAATATTTTAGTTAATTTTTAGTATTTACATAGAAGTCATTTTATTGTTTCCCCCATCTTTTTAATTAGGCCCTATGTAATGTTTTTAATGTGTTTTATTGTTTGTGTTGTATTGTGTTTTTTATCTGGCCTGTTAGCTGCCCTGAGTCCTTCGGGAGAAGGGTGGGGTACAAATAAAACCATCATCATCATCGTTGTTGTTGTTGTTGTTGTTGTTGTTGTTGTTATTTGTTAAAAATGGTATATTTTTCTGTTTAAATTACTGCTGTTAGATCTATATTTCCACATAAATGCAAAAAGTATAAATATATCTTATGCTAATCCGTGCTTAAGGTAGGAGAGCATTTCCTTTTGTTTTTGATTATACATTTCCTGACTTTCAATTATCCTAATCTGCTTTTTTAAAATTCAAATAGGAATTGAAATAAGTATAAGAGTACCACACAATTGGTTGGCATTGAAAGTGTCCTTGAAGGACACCGATCACTCTATTCAGCAAAGAGATAAATTGGATATGCTTTATATTAGTGTTCTCTATCATCTCTTGCTGGGCTGGGGCTATAGTATGATAATTCCCCTAGTAGTTGGAATTATTAGTTACATGACAGTTACATTTTTCAAGAGTCATCAGGCATAGCAGTATGAAAAAATATGAATCTCAAATATACATGACCTGGAAAATATCATATTCAAGCTTTAAATGTATCTCTTAAGTCCTTAACACTTGCAGAGCTTCTATTTCAATGTTCTCTAGTTCAAAGGGCAACACAGACAATGCAAAAACTTTCAAAAATGACAACTGCTATATAAGTAGTCCTTTGACTTACAATGACAATAGGGACCAGAATTCTGGTCAAAAGGTGTTGCAATCATAAGTGAAAGCTTGGGATAGCCGCGCATTGTCCTCCTGTGTTCAATTTCAATTTTAATTATGGGAAATAATTTTATTGCTCCCCTTTTTTAACTTTAGATTTTCAGGCCTTATTTAATATTTTTTAAATATGTTTTAATTGTATGTATCATGCATTTTAATTGCCTGTAAGCCACCCTGAGTCCTTTGGGAGAAGGGCGAGATAGAAATAAAATTATTATTATTATTACATTGAATCTTTGTTTTTCTTTATTTTGTGTTCTCTTTTTTGGTGGTACACTTCCTCCTTTTTTAAGACATGTCATTGATCCCATTGCCCACTGAAATTATTTGATCAGGAAGATCATGAAAAAAAACCCAAGATCTGTGGAAACAATTCTAACATCTTCTGCATGAAATATAATTTAGCCAGGCTAAGTTTTTCAAAATATTATATTATTCAGTATTATTCCCTCCTGACTTTAACTTGGTTTACAAATTTACATA
This sequence comes from Pareas carinatus, assembly GCA_032468095.1. Classification (NCBI taxonomy): domain Eukaryota; kingdom Metazoa; phylum Chordata; class Lepidosauria; order Squamata; family Pareidae; genus Pareas; species Pareas carinatus. Next base: position 78,015 of record JANHFO010005334.1, read on the forward strand.
TATCACAGCCTAAAGGTGATTGCAGACATCAACCAAGATGCTACTTTCATTCATTCTTTCTCTTAATCTAGATGGTCTTAAGCAACAATAACAACTCATTTCTTTGTATTTAGATGTAGATTATTCTAAAATGTAATATCCTGTTGATACTTGTTAACAAGATGTATCTCAGAATTACTGAAAATCAACCCATCAGTCCTCAATTACATTTCACTATCAATTGCTGCATGGATAGTAGGGTATATGTTTGAGGCTAATTACTGTTGCAAGCCCAATCATATTTTTTAAGGTAAGAATAAAAATAAGGGCTACAATGGGACATAAACCTTTGTTTTACATTTAAAAATGAGATTTAACTCATTTTGGCACGGAGGCAAAAGGGCAGCGGTTTCAGTCGGCGCTTCTGCCAGTACTGTGGAGATCTCCCAACGAACAGAAGATGGCTTCGGCAAGGCAAGGCAAGGCAAAGGGAGAGGCTGTGGCCTCGAAATCCCTGCTTTCCAGCCGAATCTTCCGACGGGGCGCGCAGGCGAGGGTGACAAAAAAGGTGGTAGATACCTTGAACTGGGTGGCTGAGTCCCCAAGCGAGAGGCCAGGGGGCAGCGGTGGACCTAAGATGGCTGCTGAGGAGGTTTGTCTGTGCCTGCGCCTGAAGTGGAGGGGACAGGGGATGGTGGCAGCCCCCTGAAGCTCCCAATGCTAGGACACTGAGCCTGCTTGCGGAGGCAGTTTGTTCTCGGACTTATTCTTGGACTGGGACTTTTCCATCAGTTCCTTCTCAGCTTGATTTCCCTTTTGGACTGAACTCATTCTGGTGTACCATCATGACATCCTGAGCCCGGATTTGCTTCCCTATACCCCACGAGACTTTTATCTATGTATATTTTATATGGTATTTATTTTTATGAATTCATGTACATATATATATATAGATTATATATTACTACACAGTAACTCAACTTCGCATGCTACGAGAGTGCCCCTTCTCGCGCCAATGGCCCTCCACACTACCGAGGGCCCATCTCGATGATGGATGCTGGAATCCGGAAAGATGGTCCATTGCCAAAGGGAGACTTCGTGGTTTTTTAGGGAAATTTTTAAGGGGTTTGGGGAGGGATAAGGGTATTTTAAAGGAGTCTCCAGTTAGAGTTAAAGTTTTAAGGGGTTCGGGTGGGTGGGTTTCTAGGGATTCGGGAGGTTGTAAGGGGCCATTAATGAGGTGCAGCCATGGTGGAAGAGCATGGAAGATCGAAGGGGGGATTGCAGGAGGGTGGGGAATTGAACATCGAGATGGTATGTGGGATGGGTAGATATGGCGGGAGCTAGAAGCCAAATTCTGTGAGAGGTATGCGTCCCCGCTGTATACAAGCGGTGGTGCGCGCCAACCCCCAAAGCTCTTCCTGTAGCCTAGGTGGTATGGATCCTCAGGCCCCAGGCCTGAGGCTGATGTTATGCAATTCCAGATCTGTAGTTAACAAAGCCTCCCTTATCTGGATTCTGATACAGGAGGGGGGGCAAACCTGGTGGGTATTACGGAGACCTGGTTGGGCCACGAGGGGAAAGGGTTCCCCTTGTAGAAATGTGCCCACCAGGTTTCTGAGCATTCCATTGGCCACGGGCAAAGGGGAGGGTTGGAGGTGGCAGTCTTAATGGAGGAGGAGCGCGCTTCGAGGGAGACCACTGTTCCTCAGGTGGCCAGCTGTGAGTCGCTTCGTGTGAAGTGGGGGCCTGGTAGGCAGATGGGCTTACTGATCATGTACCTGTCTCCCTGACACGTGACAGCAACTCTGCTCAAGCCGCTTGATGTTATCACCAAGGTGGCGGTGGAGACTCCCAGATTTATTGTCATGAAAGACTTCAACCTGCCATTGGTGGGCGAGGCATCTGAGGCAGCTCGGGAGTTCATGGTCTCCATGATGGCCATGGACCTGATCCAATTAGTTCAGGGCCCCCCACACACAGGAGGACACATGCTGGACTTGATCTTTGCCTCTGGGCAGCGATTGGATGATCTGAGTGTAGGGTACATAGTAGTTGAGCCACAGTCATGGTCAGATCATCATCTCCTTAGGGTGAACTTCCTCACCACCACACCCAGGCACAGGGAGGCGGAACAAATAAGATGGTTCCGCCCCAGGCTCCTGATGGACCCAGATAGGTTCCAGTCTGAGCTTGGGCCATTTCCTGAGGCTCTATCCCATGGCTCGGTCAAGGAGCTAACATCCTAACTGGCATAGGATGGCTGAAGATGCTCTAGATCGGGTCATGCTTTTGGAGCCTCTGACCCGGCGCAGAGTCACCCCAGCTCTCTGGAGATGAAGCGCCAGAGAAGACGCCTAGAGAACAGTTGGAGGGCCAGTCGCTCCGAGTCTGATCGAGCTTTGGTTAAGACACATATTAGGTCCTATCTTGGTGCAATCAGGGCGACGAAGAATAATTATTTTGCTGCCCTTGTTGCATCAGCAGATAACCGTCCTGCCGCCCTGTTTGGGGTGACCCGTTCTCTTCTTCATTTGTAGGGACGGGAAGATCCCCTGCAGGGACAGGCGGAGGATTTCAGCTGTTATCTGCAGGACAGGATCAATCAGATCCGGAGCAGTTTGAACTCCGACTGGGCTGGTTTGGGCGAGATGACTGAGGCAAGTCTTGTGAGTGTTGCTTGGGACGAGTTTGATGCTGTTGCTCCTGAGGACATGGACAGGATCCTGGGAAGGCTGAATGCTACAACATGTTTACTGGACCCTTGCTCCTTCTGGTTGGTGCTGGCCACTCGGGAGGTGACTTGGGGCTGGCTCCAGGGTATAGTTAAGGCTTCACTGAGTGAGGGGCTCCTGCCAGCCTCCCTTAAGGAGGCAGTGATGAGACCCCTCCTCAAGAAGCCTTCCCTGGCCCCAGTCATTTTAGCAAATTATCGTCCTGTCTCCAACCTTCCTTTTGTAGCGTAGGTTGTAGAGAGTGTTGTGGCGTATCAACTTCCCTGGCACCTGGAGAAATCTCACTATTTGGACCCACTCCAGTCCGGCTTCAGGCCTGGTTACAGCATGGAAACGGCATTGGTCGCATTGGTGGATGATCTCTGGAGGCCCGGGATAGGGGTTGTTACAGAGACACTGTTTTGCAGTGGTTCTCCACCTACCTCTCCGGCCGGTTGCAGACAGTGTTGACATGGGGGCAGAAGTCGACGCCTCGGTGTCTCAGGTGTGGGGTGCCCCAGGGGTCGGTCCTCTCGCCCCTCCCGTTCAACATTTATATGAAGCCACTGGGTGAGATCATCCATGGTTTTGGGTTGGAGTTCCATCAGTACGCTGATGACACTCAGCTGTACATCTCCACCCCAGGACACCCCAACGATGCCGTCAAAATGATGTCCCAGTGCATTGAAGCTCAACCCTTCCAAGACTGAGTAGCTGTGGCTTCCGGCGTCTCGATATAGCCAGCTGACCCCATCACTGGCTATTGGGGGCGAAACATTGGACCCCACGGAAAGGGCTCACAATTGGGCATCCTCCTGGATGCACAGCTGTCTTTGTAGGACCATATGGAAGCCATCACCAGGGGGGCTTTTTATCAGGTTCGTCTGATTTGCCAGTTGCGGCCCTTTCTAGATCGGGACTCCTTGCCCACAGTCACTCAAGCCTTAGTCATTTCTTGCCTGGACTACTGCAATGCTCTCTACATGGGGCTCCCCTTGGTACGCACCCGGAGACTTCAGGTAGTCCATAATGCAGCAGTGTAGGGGATTATGGGAGCGAGGGGGCGCTCCCACGTGACTCCTCTCCTACGTGAGCTGCACTGGTTGCCGGTGGTTTTCCGGGTGTGTTTTTGGTTACCACCTTTAAAGCGCTCCATGGCATAGGACCTAGCTATCTACAGGACCGCATTCTACCTGCAAATACCTCCCACCGGCCTGTTTGCTCTCATAGAGAGGGCCTCCTGAGGGTGCCGGCAGCTAGACAGTGTTGGCTGGCATCCCCCAGGGGGAGAGCCTTCTCTGTGGCGGCACCCACCCTCTGGAACAACCTCCCCCCAGAGATTCATACAATCACTGACTTTTGTGCTTTCCGCCATGTTCTGAAAACTCATTTATTTATTCAGGCTGATTTGGGCTAGCCTCTGCCCCCATCTCCTACACACACACCCGGTTTTTTTAGTTATTTTTGCCTGGGTTAATTGGTTTTTATAATTTGGTTTAGTTGAAATTTTTCAGCCTTTCATCAATATTTCGTTTTAAAAGTGTTCTTAATTTTTGTATTTTGTTTGATTTTAACAAAGCTGTACACCGCCCTGAGTCCGTTTAACAGAGAAGGGTGATATTGAAATTAAATTGTTGTTGTTGTTGTTGTTGTTATTCACCCTCCTTATTGTTTAAGGCAATATGGTCCTCCCTCTTTCTCCAATTGTAATGATTGCTTGTGCTAAAATCAGCCCGTATTTTGCTCTTAAAATGTGGGTTTTTTTCCAGTTTAGTTTTTCTTTAGTCTCTTATATGTGCAGTAGGGCATAAATTAAACATACTTATATACATATATATATAGCTCCCCTTTAGAATTAAAAACCTAACAGGACATGAGATGTTCTTGATCAACATGGGATATGTAGATGTGTTGATATCATCTCCCATAATCAGCAGCCAAGCGGGAACATCTAGTATGACACCAAGCTGTTGTAGTTTAGAATGACACCAAGCTGTTGTAGTTTTCTGATTCTTCTACTCCCACAAATTCTGAAAAAATTAGATTATAGTTTTGTTAAGGCTGTTGAAATAGCCTATTGTGGTAAGGTTCCTTTTTAATACCCTTTCAATAATAGATGTAATAGAGGTAAAGGAAGTATATGCTTTTTGAAAACATTCCCTCCAAGACTGAGTGGCTGTGGCTCCCGGCGTCCCGACATAGTCAGCTCTCTCCATCGCTGACTATTGGGGGCGAAATATTGGCCCCCACGGAAAGGGTCCGCAATCTGGGCGTCCTCCTGGATGCACGGCTGTCCTGGGTGGACCATATGGCAGCCGTCACCAGGGGGGCCTTTTACCAGGTCCAACTGGTCCGCCAGTTGCTCCCCTTTCTGGACTGGGACGCTATGTGCACAGTCACTCAAGCCCCAGTCACTGCCCACCTGGACTACTGCAATGCTTTCTACATGGGGCTCCTCCTGGGATGCATCTGGAGGCTTCAACTGGTATAGAATGTGGCCGCGCAGGGGATTATGGGGGCCCAGGGCAGTGACCAGGTGTCCCCTCTCCTGTGCGAGCTGCACTGGTTGCCAATGGGCTTCTGGATGCGCTTCAAGGTGTTGGTGACCACCTTTAAAGCCCTCCATGGCTTAGGACCCAGATATTTACAGGACCACATTCTACTAGCCAATGCCTCCCACCGACCGGTTCGCTCCCACAGAGAGGGCCTCCTCAGGGTGCCATCGGCCAGACAATGTCCTGTGGCAGCACCCACCCTCTGGAATGACCCCCCCACCCGAGATTTGAACTATCTTCGACCTCCGTGCTTTCCGCTGTGCAATAAAAACACATCTTTTTAATCAGGCCGGTTTGGCCTAATTCACACCTCCCCCCCATGAAATTTTTAACTTATTTGTCAATTTTAATTTTGGTTTTAAATTGGTTTTAATATTGGGTTTGTTTTAGATTTCTTAGCCACTTTAAATATCTCTTTTTAAATTGCTTTTAAATTTTTGTAATTTGTATATTATCTGTTTTACTGGCTGTACACTTCCCTGGGTCCCTTTGAGGAGAAAGATGGTATATAAATCTGAATAATAAATAAATAAATAAATAAATAAATAATGGGTCTAGACGTGACCTAGCTTGTTGTTCTCATTTCTGGCTCTCTGGTGTGTTGCTGTGTCAGCTACTGCTCATTACTTCTACAGCTATGTCTACTCTCTACTGAAACAGTGTGGTATTGTATATATGTTATTATATATATAAAGAAGTTTACAGAATCCTGCTATAACCAGTTACTTCTGTGTGTGCTTCCTGAAATTAATGTGTGCTAAAAGTTCTGACAGACAGCCCTTTCCCCTCTTCTCCTAAGCATTGGCAAATTCAAAGCATGGGTTCAGACTGACAGGATTAGCATAGAATTTGATATTTCCCCACTGTCTTCCCAAAGTCAGTGGGAAAGATGGATGGAACTCAAAAGTCACGTTAATGTGAAGACCTCACATAACAATAGTAACATGAGACAGCCATTGCTAACTGGCATAGTCACATGACATCACACTTTCAGACTGCATCTTCTACTGGCAAAAATTCCAATCTCAGTTACCATCATTAAGTGAGGACTACCTGTAGGTCCTTTCTAATACTGGTCCCTACCTGCTGTTATTCATCTAGCAATCGGTCATCAAGACTGGTAGCAATGGATATCTTGACCCTGCATGAAGTTATCATACGCTCTGTTAAAACTGGCTAAACTTGATGTTCTTCATTACAACTGATGGTATCAAATCCCAGCTTAGCTGTGCACTAAACAGTGCAGTATTTCTTTTATTTACCTTGAATGTTCTTCTATTTAACTTTAATGGAAGATCCTAGGGTGAGAACGGAAGTCAGAAATCAGAGAGAAAGAAAATGATCTCTAGCCACATTTTTGTACCATTAATGTTTGGGATATCATATTCCCCATTATTAGATATGGACAAATTAGTCAGTCTGTTCAAATCTGAGAATCAAGGATTGCAAAGATTTGATTCAAGTTTAAGATTCAGTTAGCAATATTCAAGATGAATCATCATAATAACTACAAGTGCTTCATTATTTGGCATAATAAATGGAAACGGAGATGATAGACTCTTTAGAGCAGGGGTTCTCAACCCCTGATCCAAGGACTGGCACCGGTCCGAAGTATGCCAGCAACTAGACCATGCAAATAAGCCAAGACCCATTCATGGGATGCAGGCAGCACACAAAAGCACACTCCTTCCGGTCCTCACAAAAACCTTTCTCCATGGAACTGGTCCCAGATGCCCAAAAGGTTGGGGGCCACTGCTTTAGATGACATTGACATTGTAAATTTCACCTAGCCAAATTCGATGGTTTCACTGCAAAACCTTTTTAAAATGTTCCCCCTGAACCTCTTTGAAGGCAGAAATAACCTTTATGACCAGCCTATAAAACCTGTACTGAACCAATATAGAAAGTGTCTTATCTAAACCGTTTAGAATGTAACTCTTACTAAATGCAAATAGGCCACCATCCTCTGATCAGTGCTTTTTGATGGCATAGTTCAATGTCCAGCTACTCATGTCACTATGAAACAGGCCATTGCAACCCTTCAGCTCCCATCTCCTATCTGTGGAGGAAAAGGTGCAACTATTTCTCAGACTTCACAGAAACAAAAATAATCCAGATAGACATCAAATTTCCAAGTTGAAATCTCTCTGAAGCTAGAGTTACCAGATTTGATTGAATAATTTTTGAAAATCAGTTTGAAAGATGGACAGACACACACACACCTGGGAGAGAGGGAAAGAGAGAGCAGATAGATAGATAGATAGATAGATAGATAGATAGATAGATAGATAGATAGATAGATAGATAGATAGATAGAT
>JANHFO010005335.1:11347-28525 GCA_032468095.1 Pareas carinatus
ATTTTATTTGTGTGTTTGTGTATGTGTTTTTATTCTGGCTGTACACCGCCCTGGGTCCCTTCGGGGAGAAGGGCGGTATAATTTTTTTTGAAAATAAATAAAGTAAATAAACTGGTTTTGGCATATTAATCGAAGTGGGAAGCATCATAGAATTATTTTTCATAACTAAACATACAAACGTTTAAAAATGTTTTATATTTGTAATGGAATGATTAATTTCTTTCAGGGATATGATAACTGGTTTCCCATCAAATTAACTAGTAGGAAAGATTGTTGTGGAAAAAATAAATCTAAGAAACAAAATAGAGGTTGCACTCTTTTCCTCCCTAACTTTTAGAAGTGATCAGATTCAAACTCAGCTCATCTCTTTGCCTGATTCTATTAGACCCCAATTGACTTTCCCTTTCCCTGCACAAAGCTTTCTGAGATGCCGTCTAATCTGAAAAATAGAAACCTCCTCATCAGCTCACAGTACAGTACAGTGCAGCTCACAGAGGGCACCCTTAAGAAGGGACTGGAACATAGAGAAACCTCGGCTGATGACCTCAATAATCCATCCCCTTAAGGATGAACTCTTCTGCCCTCCCGCAAGGGCTGCTTTGCCTAAGCACAGAAATAACTCCAGGTAAATTACTTTACTCAGTTCCCCCAAACTGGCTAGCAAATCAGTTCACTAGGATTTCCTGTCTTGTAGTCCTCAACTTTATTTTGCTTTCCCATTAATTTTTTTTTTGGGGGGGGTGTCTCTCTTTTCTTGTAAAGCAGGCACCCAATGATCATTGCAATCAACATGATTCATTCTCAGTATTGTGTTTTGTATTTAGGAATTTTCCATGTCAAGGTAATTTTCATTGCCTTGAAGCAAATCTGATAAGCTCATAGACAGGAATATCGATTGGAAAACTTCATAGTTGTCCAAATTGTTCCTTTCATAGTCAAGGTGTTCCTCACATCTGCCCTAAATAATAGCTTAGCTTAGCATCTGGAAAATACCATGCAGCTCTGTTGTTCGCAATCAGCTTTCTCACTGTTGCTTGCCAAAAATTGCTTGGCAAATATCCTGATGAATCCTTCCGTCTTTTTTTCTGATGCGACTTTTTTCCCCTGAATTAGTCCATAACTGGCTGAAAGCAATTAGAGGAGAAGTGATTTACTCATTATTGTTGATGCCTAATATTGCTCTATCTGCCACTTTTTAAAACCTGCTTTTAGATTTTCACTTTTGCTTATTTTTTTTAGACTCTTCTTTTTAATGACTCTATCCTACCCCCTTATGCTGGTCTATGACCATAATGAAGATTTCATTGTCTGTGAATTTACCCACATTCCATTGAATTAACATTTGTTTTAGATGATCCAAAGGGCAGATGAAATATTGTAAGGTTGTTATACATCATTGTCAAGATATCAAAACAAGATCTCATATGAGGATGCAGAAGTCTTAAATAAGAGTTTATTAAATTATTTGTTTGAGTAGAGGAAATTAGAGCAGGGGCAAAGAAAATTGAGTTCTGAAAAGCTGCCAACTAGAAAAAACAAGAAGGAAAAGAGGGGAAGTAACTACCAAAATCGTAACTAAATATCTCAAACAGGGGAAAGGGGAAGGATTGCTACTAATTTCATTTATTCATTCATGAAAGTCTCATGTTAATGAATTCTGCACTCGGGCCAAATACATTGTTTTACTAATAGATTAAATCAGTGATGAAACCAGAAAAGAAATTTAGGACACTAAGCAAAGGCCTTCCACACTGCATTTCACAGAATCATACAGCTGAAAGGGCCCTTGACGGCCTTCTAGTTCAATCCCCTTCCCAAAGCAGGAGTCCTTATACTATTCTGAGTAAATGGCTGTCCAACCTTTTCTTGAAAACCACCGGTGATGGAGCACCCAGAATTCCAGAGCACAAGCTGTCCCATTAATTTATCGTTCTTACTGTCCAGAAATTCCTCCTTATTTCAGGTTGGATCTCCCTCTGATGAGCTTCCACTCATTGTTTCTTGAGGTTTGCCCCCAAATACATTAGGTACGGGGTTGCATTTTGAATAAGTAAACCATGTACATTTTTTTAGAGAATGCAAAAGCATTAAGTTATTGAAGTGTATTAAGTTGAACTGTAGTATTCATCAAAAGTCCAACTAGCACTCCAAATAGTATTGTATAAATAAGCCTGTGATAGTGTACCTAGCCAATAATTTAGCTACTATAAGAAAAACTTGTGTATTCCTGCCTGAAACCAGAATTTGTCAAGCTTGAAAAGATAGCTTTCATGGAGCTTAATGAATATTTAGTATATTAGCACTGTACAATCCTCATTCACAGGTTCAAAGTCACTTGGTAAGTATCTGGCATGTTGGGAAAAGTTACAGCAGTAATTTAATGTACCATTGTTTGAGGTATTGTTTCTTAACAGCTTCAACAGCCAACACCACCAAAACCCCTAACCAAATAAAGCCATAAAGTGACAAACCGAAACTGTATGCACTTGCTTTATACAGAACTAAGAATTATCTCAAACTACTGCGACAGCTTGCTAATGTAGCAGTGCATTTTGCAAAACACCAACAATAAACAGATTTATGTAATCCCTTATGAATGGCCAGGTGAACGAGGAGTTATTCTGAAAGAACATGACTTCATTTACTGCTTCTCCCTTTCCAGACTGTTCCAGATTTAGAGAGCAATGCGGTTAAAAGTTTTATTCTCATTTTAGATCCACTGATTTCCATGGAAGAGTTAAGCATGTTGAAATCTCTCCCCACTGAATCAATGGGGTTTCAAAGTGCCTGCTGACTGGATTATGGCCAGTGTTTATGAATTCCATGGATTTAAATATCACTGAACATATGAAGTGGCCTTCTGCTGCTGTGTCGCTCAATGCTGTTTAATCTTGCCGTGTTTTCCTCTCAGTGTCATTCCCAGCCTGCAGTCTTAGATCCATTTAGCAGGAAATACGAAAGCTGGAATGTGCATTTCTTCACATGTAGCCTGATCTCTCTCTCTCCCTATCAAATTTCATCCACCGTACTGTATTGGATCAATAGAAAATCATGAAACTTGCTGGCTTTGTTCATCTGCCTCACATTTCTTACCTTCTCCTCTAAAATAAAATATATGACTGTAAGACAAACTCTTATTTGGAAATATTGCCTATTCATGCTGGAAGACATGGGACTATCTTTCCCTTTCCCAGAATTCCATGGCATAATCATTCTTTTAATCATGCTTTGTGTGCAAAATGATCAGCATTCTTGATGTCTTGCTAAAGTGGATATAACGAAACAGAAGATATATGTATTTATTCCAAAATGCAAACAGTCCTGAGGATGTTAGTCCAAAGTGTAATAATAGGACAAGCTCAGACCAGGCAAATTAATGTTGCAATTTCTGAATTGCATCTCCAGCAACAAGGTGATTTCAATCAACCCTTATTAACCTACAATGAAGTAGGTAATAAATATATAATGTTTTGTTGTTTTCATCTCATTTTATATTAATACAAAGTTCATTCAGGTTCAAAATTAACTGTTATATAAATGCTATATAAATAGGTTATACAAGTTAAATCAACTTGCTGTAATAAATAACATGTTACTATCTTGGAAATTTCAGCTGATTTCTCCAAAATCTCTGTGGAGCTTCAGATGTGATGCAATGACTCCAGGAGAAAATATTCTAAACAAAAGTGCTTAAGTTGTACTGTATTACCAAGAGAAACTCTAACTCTGCTTTAGGATTTGTTCAAAAATTAAAAACAGTTTCCTCAGAATTAAGTTAATTCAATGGAATGATATTGGAAAATGTCTTATTTACTCCAAAAACATGTTCACTAGCTATTTTTATATTGAATGAAATCATATTGTAAACTTTTCATGGAGAAAAGTTCAACATTATATGGACATTTAATACTTTATATATATATCTTGTGTCATTAAATGCATTTATGGAAATAAAAGGGATCCCAATAATTGGTAGGATTTCTGTGGTGTTAATAGTTGAACCCAAAGAGCACCTGAATTTTCTTATTCCAACCAGTAAGTAAAAACAAAATAATAGTGATAATCCTGTAAACTGGAAATTAATCCCACTTTCCCCAACATGTACTTTGCTAGTTTACTCAGTGAAAGAATTAAAAAAATTGTTTCAAAAGAATTCTTTAATAACTCATAAATTTACTTCAATCATTTCAAATGAATCCTAACAAATGAATTTCTTTTAGTGTGGCCTTCACCTTTTTCCGTGTGTGTGCGTGCGCACGGGTGCACTGTTTACCTTTAAGATGTATGCACATCATTTAAATGAGATTATACTTTCTGACAGTTACAGTGTAATGGCCTTTAAGCCTTCCTGTGGTATTTTAGGAACCAGATGGAAAACAGATTACGTGAATGTTTTTCCTGAAGAAGAGGGAAGATCAATATTTCCATCACATCACAGTAGAAGTTGCCTGAAGGTGATAACTATTAAATATACGGGGATTTGTCATTTAACTCAAAATAATTTAATGCAATTTATTAAATAAAATTTAAGAATTAATTTTGTATCCTTGTCCTATTCACTTCTTTGTCTGATCTCATCTATTTTTTGTAATCTACCCTGTGGCATGCAATTAAAGGCAAAATATATCAAATAATGTTTGGTTTCTCAATAAAGGCAGCAGGACTGACATGGTGTTTCTAAAACTAGAACACCATCTATTGGTGCATCGGCTTTGTTCACACAACTCTCACTGGATGCATATCTTACTTCTCCCACAAAAGATAACTGCAGAGATATTTGCCCTTTAAATGCACTCCCACAAATCCATAACATTCTTGAGTTACAAAGCATTGTTTCATTTTCTCAGCATGTATTAGGAAAAGCAGACAAAAAGCATTTTTAAAAAAATGTTATGTAAATACCAACCTCTTTTTTCCTTTAGAATGAAGAAGAGCTTGGTTGTGGAGTGGTTTCCATAGTAACCCAAGGAAACTTCTGCATTTTAGAAAAATGTCACATTGCAAAGAATCAAAATTTTGTGAACTTGTGTTTTTGCACATCCGGATGGGAAATCACCATTTAAGAAAATGAAATTAATTTGCATTCATGTCCCTGGATTTGATTTTTCACCTGACATTATTTAGCAAGTATTGCCAGTGAAAAAAAATCATTTCATGGCAATAGACAGCATCTGTGGATACTTGTAAGTGAGTACCACAGTTCTAGGGAGAAACCAACATATAACAGCTCTATTGTCAGGAGAGGAATTGCTTCACATTTATAACATTTAAGCATTTCAGATATCTGATAGGGTCAACAAATTTGTTGGGAATATATGATGCAGCTTTCCATTTTACCAAGTAAAAGTTTTACCTTCTCATTCTGTACTATTTGAATTCCATAAATCATCATTCTACATTAGTTGGCATTACCGAGAGGAACATTTTATGTAGAGCATCATCATCTTGCAATAGCAAAGAGCATTGTTAATGAAGCGTGGAAAAGGACACATTCGTCTAATGGGTACACATGTCAATTTTCAATTAAGGCTGAATTGGAGAGTGAAAAAGGGAGATAAGCATGCAAATATACCCAGGAAGGAAGGAAGGAAGGAGGAAAGGAAGGAAGGAAGGACCCAATTTTTGAACATACTGCTATATTCATAGAGGGATGGTGATTTATTTTTAATAACATTAAGCTGTGACAATATTAAATTTAGATCATATTGGCTTCAAGATGTATCCTGCAGCTCTTGCACTGCAGAAAAGAAATCTATTTAGATACTGAAAAAAACAGACAGATTTCATATAGATCTCAATTTGCTTTCAGTTAGGTGTCTCTCCCTTTCTCCCATGTGATATATTTTCAATATAAACATAAATACTGCATCCCAAAGCAGATTGGAGCTGGGTGTGATTCAATCAATTTTGGTGTTCTGAGTTAAATAGCAAAGTATTCAGAGATCATGAAATAACTCCTTACTAATCTGATGCATTACAGGAGATATGCAAGATTCCCGGAATATATGGCTGTATCTATAAGAGGCTAATAATAACTCCAGTTATCTTGTGTATCTTGTGGGATAAAAGAATGTGTAAATGAAATGGAAGGGGCCTCACAATTCTAATACATGCATACACGCACACGCACACACATACATACTATATGTACATGCATACATAATACATACATACATACATACATACATGCATACATACCAAAGGTCGGTGAGTAATATTGAGCTACTATTCATCCAGTACTTTCCAAATTTTCACTCCTGAAATATTTATTCAGTCAATGCTGGAGATGGAGTCAGCTTCTTCTGTGAGTTGAAGTTGAGACACTTGGGCAACCCAAAAAGATGAAGCATTATTTTGCTAGCAAAGTGCCTACTGGAAGAAGAATATGACTTTCCCATATAGACTGAAATTCAAAGTTATTCTGGGTAGCCATGCAGTAATTTAATAGACTGTGGATCTGTACTGAAACTGCAGCAAACTGACAAGGTGAACTTAAAGCAGAGGTCCCCAATGTAGTTAATGAATTAATGGGTAGCAGTATTAGTTAAATAAGTATTTATTATTTTTCCCATATAATAAATGATGAACATTTTAAAACACAATGAGATGGTTAATAAGCTGAAGTGTTTGAGAACCCTTTGCTTAAAGAAAGCAGTACATTCTACAAGAACTAGGAACAGTCGGAGAAAAAATCATGGTTCGGTCTGCCAAGGAGGCCCACAGGTGAATACAACAGGGGGACTGGCAGGCAAGGGTCAATGAATTTCTCACCTGGCAACATGTCATACCCTGTAGGACAACAGTCAGGAGCCCAACCAAATTACTAATGAGGCATAGACTAAGGTCAGTCCTAGACTGACTCAACCCCTGCTATGCCCTAAGGACAACAAAAACAACATGCAAATATCCTGTGTTTTCCAAGGGGATCCTGTGTATGCCCTAAATTTCACCAGCAGGCCCCTGTGGGAGGAAGGGGAAGTCATAAAAATCACAGGCCCAAAGTCCTACGTTATTAAACTAGGCGATGGCCACACCTGGAGGTGGCACATCGACCAGCTACGGGCCCGAGCCACCTCTAACACAGCACCAGGGAACACCTCGCACCAGGACACTAACTCTGCGGTTCTCCCCTCCTCAGGTACCGAAGGCAGGGACTATGCACTATACTTACCCAAGGTCCCTGCAGTAGACAACCAGCGTGAGGACCCATCTTTGGCCAGGAAAAGGGAGGTGCCCGGAGGCCTTCTGGAGCTTCTGGAAGAGGCCCCGGAACCTGCTACAGGCACGCCCTCCTCCACAGCCAACACCCCATCAACTGTTCTGCGCAGGTCTGGAGGGGTCTTAAAAACTCCAGCCCATTTGCATGATTACATATGCAAATGACCGGGGAAAGGCCATCTGGGTAGGAATAGCGAGAGATTTCCTGGTTGCGGGAAATCCCAGACAGCTGATTGGCAGCACGCCGGGTTTGATTTCTTTTAAAGAGCGCAGCCCGCGTGGGCAATGCCAATTCTGTTCTACCACTGTAACCAATAAAGGTATTACTTTGTATCACACCCTATCTCATCTCTACGAACCCCGTATTGCACGGATTTAACAGTGACTGCTCCATCACTGAAAATTTTCAAGAAAAGGTTGGATATCCATTTGTCTAAAAACTAAAAACTCCTGCCTTGGGCCGAGGATTGAACTAGAAGCCTCCAGGGATCCTTCCAGGTCCATGAGTCTAAGTTTCTGGTAGGCTTAAAATACATATAAAAGTTAATAACAGTAATGTCTTCTTCTACTACTACTACTACATCTTTTTCCAAACTCCATCACTAACAGTGACAAAATTGTCTCAGCCACACACGCATCCCCAGTGATCTCATGACCTCATTGCCTTGATAACTGGAGTCTTTAGAAATATGGGCCACTGCCAGCAAAAATATGTGACCACTACGCAGTTGAACTATAATATAACATTATACTTGGATACAGATCACATTTAGCTTATTGCCATTGCAGAGGTCACCATTATCAGCTGTGGTATAGATAGAAATCTGACTCTGACACTTTAATGACTTTTTAAGGTCAGCCCTGCCATGTAGCAGCACAAAGTGACCTACTTCAGTTTGTAGCTCAATAGAAGATAGGAAGGAATAAGACAGGAACTGGATTTTAAACAGCAAAGCAAACCTTTTAAACCACTGGCCACTGTGGGTATGGAAGGAACTCTATGTCAGCTTCACCACATACAATAAAACATTAAGCTGAAGTCCTGAAAGGGTGTTTATACATATATTTCACCTCCTACCCCTTCATATCTACCACTCAGTAAAGTCGGAGTTGGGAATGGGAATAGTTCTCCAGATTTTATGGAGTTTGAAGACATAGACCTGCGATTGGAAGTTCCTTTCAGACCTTTCGGTTGGAGATATGAAAGAGCAACAAAATGAAGCCAATGCTAGTTCTGCGTTTATGGTATAAACATCTCTGTCATGTTTTGATGTTTTAGAATCTGATACCATCACATTTGAGGGTATCCTGCATTAACTTTTGAGATTTTCAACAAGGCTTGTTTGTCAGTGTCACTATTAAAAGCAGGGAACTAAGAAACCATTCTTAAACCTCACATTCATTTTGAACAGGTAGCCAATTTATCTCAGCTAACTTCTGAAAGCTCAATGAATAATATAGGGACATATTCTTTAAGGTTTCAAGGAAGATGAAGAAAATAACACTTTTGATCCTGCAATATGGAACGTACTTCTTTTTCCTATTGCTGGGAGGATATCATGAAATATAGATTAATAGTGACATTTTCATGTTTGATGTGCCATTTAACGAGGTGGAAACTCTTTCATATATGACATCAAAAGGGATTTGCTAAAAGTCTTCTCTCTCTCTCTCTCTCTCTCTCTCTCTCTCTCTCTCTCTCTCTCTCACACACACACACACACACACACACCTCTTTCTCTTTCTCACTGAGCTCAGGAATATTATCTGAACTTCTGAACTCCAGCTTTTTAGAACCTCATATATTTATTAAATCACTAAATCAGTTGTCATTGTTCAATTTAAGATAAACAGATGAAATGCAACTTTTGGTTACGTGTTTGTTCATAAAACTGTTGGCAAAATTACAGAGAGTAATTTCCTGTTCAGTTTGCATCGAGCACACTCCAAGCCAGTTCTTATATCCACATCAGAGCAAGTACCCAGGCCACTCAGTTCAGCAGTGAAAATTATAGTTTATTGTCTATTAAACATCAACAAATGACAAAACAGTTAATTGGTAAAACAGGACAAAAGGCAGAATATAATAGGGAGGGAACAGAGAAAAATGAAAAGCAGGCAAAATATAAAAGGGAGAGGGGATTTAATAGCAATGTCCATAATCAAAGAATACAGAATTCTTAAGGGAAGATTAATTTCACTGAAGTTTGCCTGTTCTGTTTGGAACAACAATATTAAAATCATAGCCTAAATAACCTTAGTCAAACTGAAAACCTTGCCTAGGAGAAAGTATTAAGCATAGAGATGGAAATTTTATTCAGGAATACAAATTTCTTATTTAAAAAAGTTGTGCATAATTTAGAAGGCTTTTAACTTTCAGATACTAACTATATTATATGAAATGACAGACTTCCACAGCACATAACATCTCCTCCTAATGTTTCAACAGTTTAAACCCAATTATTTCTGCTCGTTTATTTTATAACTAGTGATTTAGATGTATTTATTTATTATTTTCTTCCATTCCCAAAATGATTTCTTTGAGATACTGAAGCATATCATAACACATCATCTCCACATCAGATGATTTAATCTGCTTCTTATTAAGTTTCTTTCCTGATTGAATCTCATGGCTAAGAGCTTTATCGAAGAAACTTAAATATCTAAGATAGCATTTATTTTGAAAATTTTGAAATATGAGAAGGGGAACATATTCCTCCCCAATAAGCATGACCATTGACTGTGAGTTTCAGTTCAGCAAGCTCTAGATGTCACCGGTTCCTTACCCATTACTTAATTATCTATGAAGTTTCTTATAATTTGGTCTGTATTCACCAGAGTTATTGGTTATAAAGAATGATTATTCCTTATTCTGGCATACAGAGTCCCAGTAGAGGCAGAAAAATAACCCAAGACTACAACAGGAAACTTTCAAATATGTTTAAACCTTAATAAAAATTATTACATAAAAAAGGAAACTTTCATATATAGATGAGAATTTTTTAGACAAATATTTGGGGAAATCATATTTTAGAGTAAAAATCATATTAGTTTATACTAGGCTACCATCAGGGTATATGGAGTGTATAGTCACCTGAAACTTTTCAGTTTCAAGCAGTTACTATGCATATTGTTTAATATACAGATAATTCTCGATTTAGGACCACAATTGAGCCCAACATTTATGTTGTGAAATGAGACATTTGTTAAATGAGTTTTGCCCCATTTTATAACATTTTATTGCCACAGTTGTTAAGTGAATCACTGCAGATGATAAGTTGGTAACCTGGTTGTTATGTAAATCTGACTTCCCCATTGACTTTGCCTGTCCGAAGGTCACAAAGGAGGATCAGGATGACGCCAGGATACTGCGATGGTCATAAGTATGAATCAGCTGTCAAGCATCTGAACTTTAATCCCATGAGCACGGGGATGCTGCAAAAGTTGTAACTGTGAAAAAAAGTCATAGTAACTTTTTCAGTGCCGTCGTAACTTTGAACAGTCACTAAATGAACTTTTGTAAGTTGAGGGCTACCTGCACAAATGAGAAATTCTTTTGCTGTTACAATAAATAAATCATGACTTTTGCATCAGGAATTGGCAACCTTTGCAATTGTGAGTCACACTGAACAATGGGCGGGGGGACAATGCAGTGTTCAGTGAACTGATGTAAAGCTGGCAAGGGATATAGGCGGCAAATCTTATTTTTGCCTATCTTGGTGTGGGGACAGTATATTAAAGGATATTTGCTTCTTCTCCTTTCCAACCAGATGGACTCTTGGAAAAAACTGGTGTGGGGAGAGAAGATGAGAACAGAAAATGTCAGCCTGAAAACTGTCATAGTCCCACAGTTTGGGACTATGGGGCAAGCCACTGTCTCTAAGAGAAAAATCCTCCCTATGCAGTTGGGCCATAAATAGGAATGTCGCTGTCTTTTTCACTCTAAGGCCCCTCCCTGTCCCTTTCCAGTCACATGACTAAGAACGGACTTATTATTAATGGGTTCTTTGAAAAGAATTTCCAAAGCCATGTCCTACTAGTTATTCTTTTCAATCCATCAGAATATTGGAAGGAAATTATCTCTGCCCATTCAGCAAAATAACTCTCTGAACATATTTATAAATAGAAATAGTATTTCAAAATATTTCAGAAGAGAAAGATTCAGAAATAAAAAAAAATGATGCAGACTGGTAACAGGAAAATTCTATTAAAAATCGGGCTGGACTGGCTGAGAGGGGCAGAGAAACACATATCAGAGCAAAGTTTTCCAATGTATCCTTGGACAGCAGATTGGCATCTTGGCAACTGTTCCATTCTATGCTTCCTGTCACCTTCTTTTTCAGTCACATGACCCAGAGTCCTGTGTGTCTCAGTGCTTTCCACTGCACACAAATACATACATGCACATGTAAATAAATAAATACATTTAATACAAATTATAAAATTATAAATACATAAATGCAGGAAATATAGGCATCTCCTAGGACAAGCATTTATAAAGGAGTTGGAAAGAATTCCAGATCCTACACTCTGGGTACTTTCCCATATGTTAACAGTATGGTAAACTGACGTTAGAACTTACATTACCTTTCTTATGTGTTTTCTGTCTCAAAATCCTGAAAAACCAACCTGATGATTGTAGGCAGTTGTGATTCTGGGGACTACAAAAAGTGCTTATAGTCCTGCATACAGTTTTGAGGCATAGAGTTCTCCAGTTTGGTAGATTAAAAAACAAGAAAATTTAAACCACAAATAATGGAGGTTCAGACCTGTATGCCAGAGGTATATGCAATCTATGTCTGCAATTCACTCCATTGTTCTTTATAAATCTATTATTAATCTTGGAAAGAGATAATAAATGACTATCAAAGCCATGTGCTTTTCAATAGCAAGTTGTCTCTTTTGATTGGAGATATTGCAGGATAAGTGGTTAAATTTTTCTCTTGGGCCCATCTAAAACATTCCCTCCCAAAACAAAAAGAAACAAATATATATCAAGAGTGTTCCAGACTTCTTTGTCATATCAGTTTAATCCTTTAACTTTAAAAGTCAGTACTGTAATTTTCTAGGCAGAATAATTCCAAATGTATTCAATGAGACTTTCTTGAAACCTTAGAATACTAATAATTGCAGCTATTGCCTGCCTCTTCAGAAGTAAAATTGAATATTTTTTTTGCAATGTCTTGATTCTCCAGGAGAGAGGCATTTACATTGCAAGCCTTCTGTTTTACTGTCAGTCAGAAAATATAGTAATTGTATGTTCCCATCTGCCTTGCAGTGCTCCTCACAAACCAAAGAAGCAAAGGAAAATTCATACTTGCATTTGAGATTGCATATTTTCTATGGCACAAGGTAACTGGAATTATGAAATGGGTCTGTCACCAAGCATAACTACTTGGACATCCATAATATGGTAGACAATAATCACTTGCACAGATGTCAGTTTGGAAACTACCGTGTGATTGACATATGTTCATTGGACATAACTTTCTGCTTTTGCTATAATGAGCATTTTAGTTTGTTCCACCCTAATAGTTTACACACACAAGCTTTT
Organism: Pareas carinatus; assembly: GCA_032468095.1. Classification (NCBI taxonomy): domain Eukaryota; kingdom Metazoa; phylum Chordata; class Lepidosauria; order Squamata; family Pareidae; genus Pareas; species Pareas carinatus. Next base: position 24,120 of record JANHFO010005335.1, read on the forward strand.
TGCAAGAAGATATGATTTCTTCATAACTCTAAGAAGCATTAATATTTGAAGATAAGCTCCTCAAACCCTACTGTAATTGTTCTACATGTTCCATTATTGAGCTACTTGATAGCATCTGGTGGTTCTGAGTTACACAGAACATTCAAGGTTATTCGATTTTGCTTCAGGTATGGTTGTGGTTAGAAATTGTTTTGGCCACTTTGGCAAGTGACCCATGTCAATAACATGTTTTTGGCTTCATAGGACATATTATATAATAAATGTATATGTCATCAACCATGGTATTCATTTATTGTATCAGTTGGCTGAAAATCACTTGCAGGCCCTGATTTATTATATTTTGTTCTCTTTTGGAGAGATATATTCAAATGTGGTATTAGGAGAAATTTCTTTGATATACCGGCTGCTATTCCATTTAATTCTTCATATATTTAACATATGCAGGAAATTGCTGATGATGACATTCACTTCTGTTCTTGTCAGCCTTACCAGAGATGAAACATGACCTGATAAACTAATTCTACTTTATTGTAAAGCTATATTAACAGAATCCTGCCAATCAGAAAGTAAAATTCTTCTATCACCATTACAGCCTGAGAACCTAGAGAGGGCCCCTTCCAAGCTTCTTGTTCTGCTCTCTGTTGAGCTGAGGGCTATGTTGTCTCTTATCTGACCATCCCCTAGGTAGCATCTCTTTGTCCTATCTCCCAAGGCCTTTCCCATATATCATTACAATTCCTCTTTGCTATGCAAATCCAAGTTCTAATTTGATACCAGATGGAATAGGTAGAATAAGGACAAACAGGCTGAAAATTATACAAGATAAAATTATTCCTGGGCAATCCAGGACAGGTGAATGATTTAACCTGTTTTAGATGGAGTTATGCTCCTCCTGAAGCCTCGGTTCCTTAATCTGTATATATTCCTTAATACAATTCCGAACTGATCCAGAGGTGCATTTCTTTAGCAACCTTACTGTGCAAATTTCTGTTAGAGACGAACAGGCAGAGCTGGGTCCTGGAATTATACAGTTCTTGCATTGCCACAGTAGATCCAAGTCCAGTCCCTCCTTGAATTTCATGGTCACTTATCTAGCGCCAATTTAGTTCTGATCATTAGTTGACCAGATTCTTGTATACAGATTTTAATAAACCTTTTATGCTGCAATTTTACAAATACTTGTGATTCTCTGTGTCTGACAATTTCACTGTTCCAGGATAAGTCAAATATGCCCACTATGATATATACCTTTCATTTCATTAAGACTAATACACAGCATCTAAGGCTGCCTTGACAAATTCTTTAAAGATTCCAGCTGGTCCTGAATACCATCACCAAACTATCATGTGGATACAATTACAAGGGATATATGAACCAACACTGGCCACTCATCCACCTACAGGCAAAATGCAAGCATTAATCATATCCTATAAAATGTATATCATTCAGGATCTTTTAAATGCTATATTGTCTTTTACAACTTTCTTAGGTTTCATGATCCTTAGAAATGCTTTGCTTTGGCAAAGCAATAACAATTTCACATAAACTTCCTAATTTGATTTTTTGCTACCAATGCCTTCATCATAGCTAAGGGAGTCATAAAAACTACAAGTTACTGAATATTGCACACTTCTCTTGACCGATATTTTCCCAGGAGAATCACTACAAAAAAAATTAAATGACATACATTTCATAAAAATCATTGAAATGGAAGAGTGCAAGGAAAGGAAATAAAAAATAATGAGATAATAATAGCAGGTTTAGATGTTAGGAAACAGTTCCCTGTAGGTTCAACTTGCCTTATTGTCTAGATTATAGATGGCTTCATTATGAACAAAAAAAACCCCAATTTGCAGGAACTGTTTTCTGGAAGGCCATTTTATGTATTACATACTGTATCTAGCTGACAGTTTACCATCATTTTTAGCCTCTATAAAATTAATTATCTTTATAGATGACAACAAAATGAACCATAGCATGTTGAAGAGCATATAATTTCTAGCCATCTAATAGAGGCTTTTTGAAATAGACAAAAAGGGGGGAAATTACATTGAAAGAATATGTAATCCCTGAAAGTGTCTTTCCTCACCTCTGTGTGGAATCACAGAATATTTTTCAAGGAATTAAGAAATACCTTCTTGGTTACTGCTTCTAGACCTAGGAAACTATGGGTAAAGACTAATAGACTGTCTCTTTGCTATCTTCCTATCAGTGAAGAACAGGTATGTACTTAGGTACAAACTGATTAGCTGGATTAGGATTTATAAGATGCTGCCTGTTTTAGGTCCTAAAATAGTGTTTTAATTAGGTTTTAATTTAAAGTCAATCTTCATTTCTAGAATGCGTCCTTATTTTTGAATTTCAACCTTAAATGCAATTCTTTGACAGAGAAAGGATTCTACATTCAATCAATAGATTAAAATAATTAATAAACATTCACAGCTACTTCATAAATTTCAGAGAGAAAATAATTCGGACTGTGGGAAGCCCCAGGCTGGCTATTTTCAGCACCTTGCAGGCAAATCATTGGAAGCATGTCAACCAAAGTATGAAAGAAACCCCTCTCGGCAGTCTTCTCAGACAAACCCAAAGGAACCTTTGATTTGGCGGGTGCAATGGCAAAGCCTTCCAGCCTGGAAGACCTACCTGTGCTGAAGGAGCCCTTGGATTGGCAACTACCAGGTAAATGTAGTATGGTCAATCTCATGGCATTTGCCAAAGGCCGTCAGACTTAGTCCCCTTTGAATATGAAGAAAGTTGTTCCTGGTTTGCTAGCTGTAGCAGAAAATGAAAGATGTTCCACAGTGGTTCTTGAAGGTGGGAGGCATGAAAGCATTTTCAAACGGCCCTGGGCTTGACTGTCCTGTTTTCCTTCTTCTAGCTGGAAGAATCCCACATTGTGAAGACTTTGCTTAAACAAGCTAACTCACCCTAAATTGCTTTTCTCCCCTAAGAAGTTAATTAACACTCTCTGACTGGTGGTGCTGTTATCTGAAATTGGCAATATCTTAACTGGTTTCCCCCTAAAAACTGCCTTGTGCTATCTGAAGTAGCTCAGGGATGGCAGCTACCACCCCTTCTAAGCCAATGGCCAGCACCAAGACAATTCCTTTTAATGTGTATTTCCCATTGTATGCCTACTCACTCTCTTGTAATGGCTTTCTTTTCATATAATGTAAATTCAGACATTAATTTCCCCTTGCTAATTATCCCAGAATGGAGGTGAGGTTTCCAAAGAATGGGGGAATGGGGGAGACGGCTATAGGGTTTACCTCTTTTTCCTAGCTTCCTGGTGAATCGAGTTCTGGAACGTAAATTTCCCTGCTGTTTAGGCTCACCTAATTGTTTGGGGTCTTATACTGATACTGCAATTATCTGGGGTGATTTCTCATTAATATGAGAGAAATTTGGAAAAAAAGCCCTCCATTTGGTTGTCAGTGGTGGACACTTGCAGATACAGAGCTTTTGTTGTGCAAATTGGAAAACTACAGCATTGCATTGTTTTTTGACATGATCACCATTCAGGTTGAGGCACTTGTCGTGGCATCTTGCGGGGTTTGAAATTCCTTCCGCAGGGGGGTCTCCTGCCTGTGAACGAAGCCAAACATTCTCAGCTTGCGATGAATCACAGTTGCCGGAAGTTTTTTGTACACAGAAATTGTATTACTGCACACACTTCACAGTTGGTGGGACTTTCCATTTTCTATTTTCTCACTGCTATAGAAAATCCCAACAAATGTGAAGTGTGTGCAGCAACACTCAGCAGCTACGATTCACTGCAAACTGATGCACCCAAGAACTCATGGCTTTATTTCCAGGTGAGAGACCTTCCTGCAGAAGGAATTTCAAACCCTGCAAGATGCCACGACAATTGTCTCAACCTGAATGGCGATCACGTCAAAACGCAATGCAATGCTGCAGATTTCCAATGTGAACAACAAAAGCTCTGTATCTACGAGTGTCCTCCACCAATGACCAAATGGAGGTTTTTTTCTGAATTGCCCTTGTATATATGATTTTTTATTGTCTGGGCATCTATAGTAGTGTTCTCATTCTCTGGTATCAGTCCTGCAAATTCTAAATTAACTGTAACCATGAAATGAAATGAAAGGCTGCTATCTTCAACATGAATCTCCTGCAGGCAATCTTGTTAGACTTCCTGAAACTGATCTGGTTTTGAGGCTTTCACTGCAGAGGTGCAGAAAAGACAAGTGAAAAGATGAGCGTCATTCAGTCCTCCTGCACTACTTTGACTGGTCAAAGCTTTTGGCCAGCAGAACCTGGGGAAGCCATTATTTCTGCCTAGTCTCTAGGACAGTGATGGCTAACCTTTTAGGCACCGAGTGCCTGGACGAGTTGCAGCTTCTTCTTCTTCCTCCTCCTCCTCCTCCTCCTCCTCCGCCCGC
>JANHFO010005336.1:2362-18492 GCA_032468095.1 Pareas carinatus
CTTCTTCTTCTTCTTCTTCTTCCTTTGTTCTCTTCTATTTCTTCCATCTTCTTATTTGCATCCAGTCTTATTCACATTTAATAACAAAACATAACATTCCCTAATATCTATTTTATGCCTTTTCAAGTTTTTAGTATCAAGCTTCCAATTATCTTCACTTCTTTTTTTTCTCTATTTACCCTTTCCCCTAGGTGGGTCTTACATCAAATTAAACATCTCTATATAAAGGTCCCTTATTTTTCAATATTTAATTACTTCTTAACTTTCCACCACTATTTCATTGTTTCGACTACAAACTTCACAAATCCCTTTTTCTTTTTTCTTTAATACCTAAAACAAACAGTAATAAAGTTTCTTTCATCTTCATAATTACTTAGTATCTCTTAAGCTTATCCTTAAAAAAATTATTTAACACATCTTATATTATCCATACACTAAGATTATAAATGAAAAGAATAAAAGTATATCTTATTACATCAAATTAAACATCTCTATAAATATGTCCTTCATTTCCCAATATTTAATTGCTTCGTAGCCTTCTGCCACCATTTCATTGTTTTTAGTTACAAAGTTTACAAATCCCTTTTTTTTTCTTTAACTCCTAACATAAACAGTAAGATTTTTTTTCTTCCTCAAAATTTCATAACATCTCTTACAGTTATCATTGAAATAATGAATTAACACATCCTTCATTGCCATGTCATCATTGTATATCTTCCTTGTACTTTTATCTTTGAGAAAACATTTTGTCTTACATAATTTTCCTTTCTCCTTTACAAATCATTAAATCTTTAAATTCCTGTTTATTTTTTACCTAACACCGTTTATATTATCCCAAAATTCATTGTATAATTTCCTTAATCATCCCCATTTAAAGTCATTTTATACGCAATATAATATATAAAAATTCCTCTAATATATCTGTCATATTTCTTAATCTTTCCTTTCTTAGTCTATTGATCACTATATTCCATCTATCTCAAATTGAACATATAACACATAGTATATAACACTTCCCCCTATTTTATCTAATTCAAACCTAAAACACATTCCTTATCATATATCACTTAAAATATAAACAATTCTATTTTCCTAACAGTTATTTAATATTACTCACACTTCTCTTATATACATTTTATAACTTCCACAATTTCTACCTTTTTAACAATCTTTTCTCACATAAATCTTATAAATCAATAAGTCATTGAACTCTATTTTTTCTTCTTTTCGATTTTATCTATTCTCATTTCATACTTAAAAGAAAAAAATAATTAAATTATCCATTTATTCAAATCTAAGCATACAATGTGCAATATAAAGCAAATCTCCTTGATATTTTTATTCTATTTTATTCTATAATCCTTTAGAATCATCAATCTTTTCCATTAACCATATCCAGAAGGAAAAAATGCAGGAAAAAAGAAAACAGACATTTTTAAGTTTAACCAGTGCCTCTTCTCTTTAACAGCTCCAAACCCAGCACTTTCAAAACTAAGTTCTGTTTTATCTTGATGTTTGACTCTAATCCTTCTCTCTTATCCCACCATACATATCCTGTTCTTCCTCTGTGCGGCTCTTTTGGCTTGATCACACAGTTAGTTTGGCCCTTATCTTGAAAACGTTTCTTTTTGAATTCCATTTCCTTCGAAGAGGTACTATATTTCTCTGTCATTTGGTATTTTTTTCGTCATTTCCTTTGTGTTGTTTAATCTGTTGCTGTTCTTTTCTTTTCTTATTTTTCTTCTTGCATTATTCTCAAATATTTTATTTTTAGAATCCAATGTCTCTCTTTGATTACCTGTCCTTCCCAAAAACGACAGCGTTCGTCTGACATTTTGCGAAGCTGTTCAAGCAGTTGTAGGAATTCTCCAAAATAGTCACTCATCTGTATGGAAGCCATTTTTTCTTGTTTCTTAATAACCAGTGTTTTTTCGTTGTATCTTAATCCAACTATATATAATTTTGTTTCAACAGTTTTTGTTTCTTTTCAACTATTAATTAACTCTTCTCTTTATTTCTTTTTTCCCCATTACATTCAATTTTGCCGCTTCTGTAACCTCACGGGAACCTTAAACTTTTATCGTCTCTCCTTTCGGCCGAGATTTAAATATCTATTTTGAATTTAAATTTTAAGTCAAAGTCTCCTTGCCAGATTGGATGCATTGAATAAAATACGATACAAATATTCTTGACTTCTATACCTTTCTTCTTTTCCATGAGTCGATGTTAGATCATGTTGTGCCTTGCTGTTACTGCCGCGGCGTTTCGGGTTGCTCCGTCGAAGATTGGGAGCAAAAGGCTGGATCCAGAGACGGGACCACCGCCCTGTCCGTCCTTACCACCGTGCTCCCTCTTCAGATGCCTCTACGGGGCATCCTAGGGCACCACCATGCCCCCGAACAGGTCGAATCTGAGGCTTCAGCGGCCAGAGCCCCGATCGCCTCACCTCCACCGGAGCAGACCCGGAACCGGAAGTCAGGTGGTCCTCAACTTAAAGAACACAACTGAGTCCAAAATTTATGTTTCGAAGTGAGACAGTTGTTCAGTGAGCTTTGTCCCATTTTATGACTTTTTTTGCCACAGCTCTTAAGTGAATTACTGCAGTTGTTAAGTTAGTGACATGGCTGTTAAGTGAATCTTTCTTCCCCATTGACTTTGCTTGTCAGAAGATCTCAAAAGGTGATCTCATGACTCCAAGACCCTGCAACCATCATCAATATGAGTCAGTTGTCAAGCATCTGAATTTTGATCATGTGACCATGGGGAGGTGCTGCAACAGTTGTGTGAAAAATGGTCATGTGTCATTTTTTCAGTGTCACTTTTCAGTGTCATTTTTTCAGTGTCATTGCAACTTCAAACAGTCACCAAAAGGGTGAGTGTAATTCAAAATCAGAATAGAATTTATTGGCCAAGTGTATCTGAACACACTAGAATTTTTCTCCTGTGTACATGCTCTATATCCACATACAGGCTATAATTGACAAACAGTGGTTACAATCCTAAGATACATTCATTATCATAAAGTACATTCATCATGTTGTGTACCTATTAGGTGTATTTATAATCATAAAGTATATTCATCATGTTATGAAGTACAATCATTATGTCACAAAGCATTTCATCATGTCATAATCATAAGTTGTAAGTCATAAATTGTAAGTCGAGGACACTCTGTATTAGCAACCCTACATAGCTTTGTCATTTTCCCAATAAAACACTGCTCTGTAGAGTCATTTATTAGTTTAAAATGTTTTTAAAATGTTTAAAAAAACACTTGAAATAGAATTTGACCAAAAAACCTATGCAAGGAATAGTCAATTGCATCCAAATTGGGGGAGATAGGGAGTGACCAGGCACTGAATAATTCCTCCTTTTTAACACCTTACACATATTGCATGCAAATTAAAATTTCTGTTCATTCAGTTGTGAACTTATATTTGCCATTTTGATATCATTGACCATCTATTGACCTGTCTGGAATTAAAGGTGTTAGTGAAGCCTTATGTTTTCCTTGTAACATGCTAGCAGGTAGGACAAAGACATTTTCTGCCCATATAAGCATCCTTGTGTTTTATGAAATTGTGTAAGTATCTGCAGAAAGAGTGCTATGAGGGGAACCTTCCCAGCTGCAATGGTGCTATTACTTTCCTTTCTGTTGAAAGCTCTGTGAGCTGGGTCACCAAAGTTATTTCCAGTTAGACTTTTTGCTAACAACTATGGTTCTTTGGTGCTGTGTCAGAAGAAGTAGGGGAACACACCTGGGATTAGTCTAGCTGTTCTGAACATGTGCAGATCCTAACAATTTTTCCCAAGCAAACAGTAGCCCTGAGAAGGTGAACAGATGTGGGAAAAGTCTTCCCTTTCTGTCTGGCAATGGACCAACCAGCTGCAAAACATCAGGCTTGAGTTTTACTTTACTTTCTTCCCAAGAAAGCCTCTCTAAATGGAAGTTTCTCAGCTCTGGTCTGAACGGAAGCTTTATTCAAGGTGGTCGCCTTGAATTCTGAAACCAGGTGAGATATGCCTCCCACCCCAGCCCCAATTCAGCATTTCAAGCTGAGAAAATACAAGGTTTACTGTGGTTTCAAATCATTGGAGCTGAGCTGGAAATAAATCAGTTTGGCTCTCAAGATTGTCAACATCATTGGATCACAGAAATCTTAAGCTGCTTTTGAACTGGCACAGAGTTCATTCAATGTTCATTCAAGCCTGGTAATTCTGGGTGCGAGGATGGGAGTGGGGGACAACTTTCAGGGGAGTTTACTTTAGAGTAAGCCAGTATAGGATTGCACTGTTAAATAGATGGATGTCCAAGTTCCATCAATGCACAGTAGATAAATATTTCTAAAGCTTTTAATACAACCTCAGGGACAATAATGTTGAAAGAATAGTGAAATTGCCACACATAATATGTCAAGCAATCTGTCCAAACACATTTTTGTGGTTATGTGGCTGATGTGACATCACAGAGTATAATTACCTTCCCAACAAAGTAGTACCTATTTATCTATTTACGTCTGTATGATTTCGAACTGCTAAGTTGGCAGAAACTGGGATAAGGATGGGAGCTCACCCCATCGTGTGGAGCTTAGGTCTTGAACCTGGGCTGCTGCTTTTTAAGTGGACAAACCCAGTGTCTTGATCGCTGAGCCACCATGCCACCTCAAAGCATATGTATGAACAGCACAAACACACTCAATGACTGCAGATGTTCGATTCTCTCAGTCCTGCTGCCTATATTTGCAGAATGAGAATACCGCTTATTTCATCTGTCTTGCTAGTTTATTATATGGCCTATATCTGTAACCTGATTTGAACATTTTGAAACACTCTATCTGCACTTAGCCATTACACGCAAAAGCTCAAACAGTCGATTTATCAAAACTCCAGATATAATACTGAAAGACTTGGTCTATCTGCTTGCCTTCAGGGTCTAATCATCTTTCCTATCTTCAGGATCGCTTACAAAAACAGAATCAAACATGTGGCAAAACCTTGTGGATAGAAGTAAGACATGGATACTTTTGGTTCTCAAAGAAAATCCATTTTTTTCTGTAGACAACACAGCATGTCGCCTGGGCATGTTTATTTTGACCTTCAGATCAGAACTCTCTGATATTCACATGACCATGAGTGTTTTGAAAATATCAAAATGTGAATGCTTTATTATAGTGTTTGTTTCTCTCTACAACAGCGTTTTTTGAGCTGTGCCCTTCAGGTGCATTGGAATCTGTTCAACAATATGCCCAGAAAATAGACACTGTTGCTGAGGGTTCTGGGACCTGCAAACGTACCACAGCTAGAGAGGGAGAGCCACCAGCTTCAGAAGAGCTGCCTTAAAATACCTTTGCTGATCCTCTCCCTTCTGCATAGTTTACAGCGATATTTCTTCCATTCAACCTGGACTGGAAGTTTATACATTAGTAAATAACCAGCGCTCCCTCTCATTCCTTAAAATATCAGTTCCTTAGGAAAGAGGAGAACTTCACCCTGGACTGGAAGTTTATACATTAGTAAATAACCAGCACTCCCTCTCATTTCTTAAAATATAAGTCCCTTAGGAAAGAGGAAAACTTCCTCATTTATGCAGGAAATGATGGCCTCAGCTTCAAACCAGCAGCTAAGTAAATGAGTGCAGATTTACCGACTATCAAAGCCGTACTGACCGGGGCAACAATATTGCTTCAGTAGTAGGGCTGGTAAAGGCAATCTTGCTTTCAGACTCTGCAAACAAACTAATAAGAAGCATTTTTAGCTGTGCAGCCAAAATGCCTTTGATCACTTTCTTTCTGTAGATGCCAACATCAACATTACTGATTTGCGCTATATTGATTGCACTTTCTGTGGGTAAATAATGTTACAGTTATTCCATTGCTTTTCCCCTTTCCTTTCCAGAACTTTCTGAAATAAGTTCCTTCATAGAACAGGACGGTTCTATTTGCATCACCCATGTAAATGGCTTTATTTATATTCCATGTACATCTTATGCGTTTCCCATTCACCTTGGAGTCTTTCCATTGCTTATCTTTAATGTTTTCATAGCTGTAATTATATATTTATCATTTATAGTCTCGTACAGAGTAAAGAAGGAATGCAGGGATGTCCAGTTCTGATATGTTTTTCTACAGAAGGGATGACATCATTTAGTAGAACAGACACTGCTATTTGTTGAGCAGGGGTACCTGCAGCCTATGTCCTTGTCCAATTTTTAAATAAAATAAATATTTCCAATGAATTTCCAGGGACAGTCAGAAAATATAAATCCAGGTTTTCTCAGTCATAAATTCACATTCGTGCACACCTTTGCAACATTTTTTTCCTTCCATTCAATCGTGTCCAATTCTCAGGGATGCCAAATCCCTGCAGTTTTGCTGATGAGGCAACATATGCACTTATACTATTACTTGTAGATTGATACAAATGCCTCCATTTTTATATTCCACACAGGGATCCCATCTCTTTATCTGCGGAGCCATAGACTGTCTGTCTCTGGGTAGTTGATTTTGCTAAAACAAAGAATTCCTTGAATCAAAATGAACTCCAGGTGACTTCATGAACAGGTCCATGTTGTTTTCTTTGATACAATATGGAAGTAGGATACTATGACCTTCTTTCAGGAAGGTTTTTTTTTTCAACTTCCTATTCTAGCTCACAACTCTTGGAATGTTCAGTTGGGCAAGATTTGATGAGCATATATTCATTCTAAAATTAAATACAAGAACGGGTCTCAGAAATAGATGGGTCTTAAATCTCAACCTCACTGAGATAAAGACTTGTACTTGAGTTATAACATTTCAAAGTACGAGAAGGCAATGCCCATGAGAAGTAGGGAAATATGCCAGTCAGTGAAAGTAAGTAACTCATGCGGTTGACCGTCATCTCTTTTTCCTGGATCTATTTGCTACCTCACTTTATTTCAATATATCCTCTTGGACTGTTAAATGACAATAAGCACTACCAAGGAAAAGTGTATCCTTTTTCCAGTTTTTTCAAGTTAGTGAGATATTTACTTTGGATCTGGTGAAAATAGTCTTTGTGGTATGAAGATGGGAATAAATGCCATTCTCTCCTGAAACAATGTTTTCTGGGGGCAGGTCCTCTGCTTCTGTGCTTTTCTGATGGCACTGCCCTGTTATAGTTCTGCAATACAACAACTGCAATGTGGATGTGTTTTTTTTCCTCTCCCCAGCTCAACTAAGGAAACACAAACATAATTGTAGAGTAGGGGAAAGGAAGAGAGATGGACTCTTTCTTCTCAGGTTCTGAGAGATAAAAGAAAACCCCTCTTTTGGTTGATCATCCTTGTTAGTAAGGGCTTACAAGGTAGTTTCTATATGTGTTTCCCTTTTTTTTGGTTTTTTTGAAGATGGATAAATGGTAATAAAATGAGGGGCACTGAGGAATGGCAGTTATGGTGATAAGCATTGGCACTTGGGACCAAAGCCCTTTTTCCATAAAAGCTAGTTAGCCATGATGATGATTAATTTTTCCCCTGTAATAAGGAAATATTATTTTGGTTAGGCTTGACTGAGTTTTGGTTGAAACAAGTTGTCAGTTGAACTATATGGATTCTATTCAGAATATTCCTCCTAATGCACACTCCCTTTTGGGTTTGATAAATCTGTTGACTGGAATAGGGTGAGGCCGATTTCGGACTCACTGCCTTTACAAATAGGCTTTGTTTCTGTTAGTGGTATCCGCACACCATTCATATTAAGCAGCATTCTCAGTATCTGATTGGCTCAATAAAGAACATAATGACTGGACTTTAGATATATTTTTTTGAATGTTTCATATCCATTATTGTAGATGGAGCAGAAGTTGGAAATAGATGCCTAGAAGCAAGCTTGTTTGAAGCCAGGACTTTCTCACTAACAACTTTAAGCTTTGTCAGATCTGACAGGGTTGTTAAAGCAGAAATGCCAGAACAGCAAAAGCAGCTGCAAAATCCATAAAATGGCTGCAGTGGCTACTTCTGCTATGAAAGGAAAACTTGAAAAATATTTAGTTCGGTTTTATTGTTTAAGTCTTCCTTGTGTTCTACCTAAGCTGTTCGTTGGATGCAGGTTTTTCAACAGTTGTGAGACAGATGAATGGTTCTGCCTCAGTTTTGCACCTATGAAATGGAATCAATCTATTTTCCCTGGCAGGTAACAAAAATATATGAAGCTCAAAAGCAGCCTGTGCTATGTAAGACATTAAGGTCTTTCTCCTCAAATATTAGCTGCTCACAATTATGGCTAATAAGCTTCTAGTCTCATACTTGGAATAGAGAGTCTTTGATGTATGTTCCATAAATTGCTCTCTTTGAACTGAGAATTCTCTCGTTTCATAAAGGGGACCTGACATAAGCAGGTTTCAGAGAGTTTTGCAGGCAGCAAAACCTTAAGACAAGTTTCCGTTCCTGTGTCGTGGCCCTTTCCCCCCTTTGACAAATTCTGAGGGCTTTCGTTGTGCCTCTAACATACTTTTGCAAACTTGGGGTATAGAGTTTCTAAAGACCTGAAGCACCGACACCTTTCTTCAAATCACTTAATTGCTTTCATCCAAAGAACATTTTAATTCAAGGCAAGTGTTCAGTAAAAACGTTATGGAAAGAGACACAATGCCCCTTAGGGTTTGTGGTGTGTTACCTTTCCCCCTCCTCCCCCCCACTCCTACCTCGTCTCAGATAGGTAGAAACAAAGCCTTGCTTTTTTTAAAAAAAAAGATACAGGAGACTTCTAAGCGTGATGAAGAAAGCGGTTTCACAGGACTGCTAGTTGTTGTACAGGAGATAAAGTGCCAGCAGCTCAAGTTGACAAGTAATCTCTGATCTACACTCAATCTTTCAGGAAGGTGCTTTTATCCTGTCTTTCCTCAGATTTCTTCTCCCTCCCTCTTTTGCCTCAGCTCAAAATGAATTGCACACTGTGGTGACGATGTATTTGATCATGATTTATAGAGCTCTGCCTGATTCATTAAGAATTCAGGCCCTGGGGACACGGATGTTGTGGACAGGAAAGAACATAAGTCCTTAAAAGCCTGTAGATAGTCAAAGACTTCCTGTGACCAACTTGAATGAAAGCAGGATCTGACTGAATATTGGAGAAGACGCGGATAGAACAGCTTCAGCAAAACATTTCTGGAATATATACACAACAACGGTGATCAGATCCTTGTTCAAAATGAGAAGAGGGGCAGCTATTTATAGTGTCACAACCTAAATAGGTGGTTTTGTTGCTGTTATTACTCATGAAAATACTGTAATAACTCAGGTAGCAGAAACTTGGACATGAGGTTGAGTTGGCAAGCTGGGCTAATCACATCTGCTCTTGTCCCTGTAGCCAAGGTATATTAATATATTAATATGACATCAGGTATATTAAAATATATTTATATGTTCTAGGATTCTGCTGCTGCTTCAGTTAGCTTCTGTGCATGGGATTCTTAAGATAAATAAATAAATTTAGAAAAAGCCAGTCTAGTCATCATCCTGTCCTTTGCCTTTCTTAATCTGGGGGAAAATAGGGATGTATTTGCTTCCTGCTCAGTCCCCTAAAACTCAGTTATCCAATAAAATTGATGAACAGCAGACCTAGGACAGAGAAAAGTATGTCTTCATCCAATATAGAGCAAGATTTGTCTGTTGGACTAGGACTAGTGGATTCATATTTGTCCAATCAGGTTTTTTGACAGTTCATCAAACTTTGTAGAAGAGTTGTGAGGCTAAAATTGTGGACTGACAGGAACATGTGTGTCACCTGTGTTCCTGGAGGAAAAGTGGGGATATACTGTGAAGGTAACCACAACAAAAGTAATGTTTTGTCACTAGATGCTGGGGTGGCCACTGTCCTGGGTGCCTTAATAGTTGTACTGTGCCCTATTTTACCGTCTACAGACTTGTCTTTGAAGGCTTCTCCTATCTGAAGGGATATTGAATCTATCCAACTTAAAGATAGAGCATCATAAAAAGAGGCATAAAAAAGAAACACAAAGAAAAGTCCTGAACTTTTTTTTAATAGACTGATTTGTGTTGGAGCCAGGATAAAGAAAATCTGAGCTTGCTTCCTTCTCTTTTGTGCACTCACTTTATCCCGGTTCATCCAACTTCATGTACTGTAAGAGGGAAATAAAGGCAGGGATAACAGATCCATTTTGAACCTTTTTTTCAGATTGCTATTTTTCTCTAAAAGCCAACTGAAGGAGGTAACCATCTGAGTTTGAAGAACATGTTAGATGCCATGGTTTTATACAGGAGTTAAGGTAGTCCTCCTGCCATAACTGAAATCTTTGCTCCACACTTCCAATTACACCCAAGATTTTCAATCTAGAACTTCTGTAAATTTGATGATCGAGCTGATTAACCAAATGAGTTGTAGGATTCAGGCAAGGTCACCCAGTTGACTTCATACCTAAGGTAGGAAGAGAACCTCTGGCAACTCAGTTTCTACCATGGTACCTTAACCACCACTTTACACCAAACTGGTACTCATTCTGAAGTTACAGGAGTGAAAATAATGGCTGTATGGACATGCCCCAAACATTAAAATGCCACATCAATCCTTCTTCCAGGTTTTGAAATGTGTAGGATGCTATTGGCTTATCAGAAGTCACTTTTTAAAGCTACATGAATTTTCTGCTTTAAGACATAAACCTACCACCCACATTTATATATGTATATGTGAGTTCTTGGGTGGGGAGGGGACTTCTTTCAGAGCAACGTAATGACAATTCAACTTAATAACTTCCTGCTTTTTTAAAAAGAAATCAGTAATAGATTTAGAATTGGCAATAACATGGCAGAAGTCATTTCCTTGGGGAACTGTCAAAATGAAAACAGAGAGTTCAAATACTTAAGCTCTTTGATTCAGAGACATCCCTTATATCACATATTGACAGCTTAGTAAGATATATTAGGCTGTATCTGCTGACTTGAAACAGAATTTGTCAAATGTGGTATTTTAAGAAGGGTTAGGACATTTCAAAGCATATATACTGTGTGAGGAAATAGAATAATATTGCAACTGGTAATGAGAATGAAGAAAGATATGAAGCATATTACTGCAGCTTCACTCTTCATCTTAATAAAAATGATGTCAACAGCTTGGACGTAGGCATGGTTAATTTCCCCTAACCCTGTCAACATCTGAAACCAGGCATGATTTTTTTTTTAGTTTTGGCAAAGATTTCATTTAAATGTTTTAATTTTTCATGGACCTTCTTAGTTTTCTTTTGTATCATCAACTGAACTGAACTATGGTTTCCCTCTGTTAGTTTGAATGATGCAGGAATACAGTCCCCAGGATGCCTAAAAATGTGTATAAAAATGCATTCAATCATCAAAAGACCTGTAATAGGGGGTCCAGAGTTAAAGCCACCCCAAGATTTATCAGTTATGGTTCTTAATAGACACACCAAACGTTATAGATAATTACATGGATACCATCCCTCAAAAGATTCCAATCTAGCGGATGAAAACTAATCAAGAAAAGAAGCAACCTGGAATTAAAAAGAAACTTCCTAACAGTGGAAGCATTCTTAGAACAGAAAGACTGGCTATAACTGGAACAAATGAATCACTATGATAAAACAGGGACATAAAATGATCTGCCTCCTCTAATGAGCTTCAGTAAGGCTAAAAGCAGGACAGTACATAAGAGGTTTGAAAAAACCTGGGTTCGGTGTGGTTTTGTATGAATATGACAAAATCCTCCAGAAATCTATTTCATCCACTGCCATCCAGTAGGAAGTTGGACCCGTGAACTCTTGGCACTCATACCTGAGCTTGGAGTTTGAAACTCTATCGTGTGCTTTGGTTTCACACTCATTCCTCCTGAAAGACTACCCAACTATATTGTAGATTAAACACTGCAATGCTCTAATACAATTTGCTCCATTTGGTGCCCTTCCATCATCCTCAGCCTCTGAGTTAAAGTCCGACACATCTCACGAGCGATACAAGGAAAAAGCACTTCTAAGAAACTGAGAAGAGAGCACTCTGCTAATCATAATGTCAAGATGAATTGTTGAGCCTTGAGGCCATGAATTTCATCTTGGCTTGGAAGGATCAGGTTTGAAGTATGATACATCTAACGTTGCAGCCAAATTAAGCTTTTAGTTATCTTGGCCCGTACTTCCTCTTGGTATCAGGACTTCATATCCTAGATACTATAAAGTTGCGGGGGGAGGGTGATATATTTCCACCCAGATGTTTCAGGATTCAGGACCACAATTTTTGAGATGTATTTTAGCTGCTACACTGTCTGTTTTCTTTTTCTTGTTGCTCTTATAGAATATGTATTTTGTTAGCATTTTTCAATAGGTATTAATGAATTGTTGCCAAGTAGTTTGACATCAGTATGACACATCTATGGACTTCTATCAAGTCTCCCAGATAGTGTTAGAGCTCTTTCTGACCCAAGATTGGATCCAGTCATGCTTCAACCCATATGACATCAATAAGATAGCATGTTATTCAGTGATTTAATTTACTGTTGTATTTTCACACTGGAAGAAGACATGTGTTGGAATTTTCTGCCTGAGGTTTCAGAATAATTTGGCTTATATTGAGAGTGGTATATCGTGACTTTGTGGGTAGACATGAATGTATTTCCTCTTTGACCTCAGGCAAAGCATATGATCTTGTGCCAACCTGGGTATGGCCACCTGAAGCACCTTTTTTTTTAAAAAAGGAAAAACTGATAACATTGGTATGAGATATAAACTTCAACTAGCTTTTACTCTTATAAGGGGCCCAAATCGGAGGAGGAAAGAACTATAAGTTTTGGTAAAGCTTTGGTTTTTCAGGAGTTACTTTGCAGACAGACCTTCCAGGTACTTTGATGCTTTGAAAACTGCTGTGCTTCTTTTACCTTTCCGGCATACTGCTCAAGGGAACATAAGCTGTGAATCAATATAAAAGGCAGTTTTCATTTACTGGATCACTTCATGATCTTCCTTGACATCTGTATGGCATCTGATTACACCGAAACTCAGCTAGAGAGTATCATGATCGAGTAGGAAGCTGAACATCAGGTCCTTGTGAAGTGGCTTAGTTTGTCCTTTTTTGAAGCAAAGAAGTAACACTTTTGGCTTGACAAGATAATTTCTGTGGCCTCACATTCTCAACCTCTCTAACAGGTTTCCTCTTACGATCACAACAGAACCCCAATTTTATGCTGCTAAGTGGGAAAGGGGTTAAATGAGTCTGCCCCATTTTGCAATCTTTCTTATCACAGTTGTTAAGTGAATCACTGTAGTTGATAAGCTAATATGGCAGGTTGCCAAGCGATTCCAACTTCCCCATTGACTGTGCTTGTCAGAAGGTGGCAAAAAGTGATCACGGGATCCCTGGACCTTACAGCCGTCACAAGTATGAACCAGCTGCCAAGTGTCTGAATCTTCATCAATTGCTGCCACAGTCTTAAGTATGAAAAACAGTCAGAAGTCATTTTTTCCAGTGCCGCTGTAATTTTCAACAGCCACTGAATGAAAGGCTGTATGTCAAGGGCTACCTGTAGTTATTTTTTATCTCTTAAAGGTTTCAGTGGAATTATTGATATGGATTTCTTCGTTTGAATTTTGGTCTGTGGTCTATGGTCATCTGGAATGCAAATTTATGACCAAAATCAAGTTTTGTTACTGTTGTTTCCTTGTTCTCAGGAATGTGGAGGGCATGTCGCTGTATAACAGAGGTCCCCAAAGCCTGGGACACGGCCTGCTACTGGGCTGTCGACTGTTCAAAACTGGGCTGCGGAAGAGGTAGTCAAGGATGCACAGCTCCACTTGCATGAGAAGCAGGTGCTTGCCGCTCAAAGGGAGCTGTGTGTCACACGCTTGCCCACCATTTATGCGGAACCATCACCTCTCCCCCCTCCCACCCTCCAGGGCAAAAGCCAGAAAGATTGGGGACCGCTGCTGTATAAGACAGCTTTGTGAAACAGCTTCACTTGAACTTTCATCAAAGTAAAGCCCACCTTGAAAATCTAGTGAGTTCTAGTACTCACTTGTTTATTTGTGTCATTTTCCTACCACTTGAAACTGAATGAACTCTGGGTGGCTTGCAGAATTTGCAAAGTAAGTATAAAATCAATAATAAAAGCAAATATGAGAATCTATCATTTAGTTCTCCAAGCTGAATACTAAAATAATAGCTAAGAATTAATTTGGCATTTGGTATGGCACGTCTAGTTATAATTAAACATGCTCCTTCAGAGGTTGCGGGTTCTCCATCACAGGAGGCTTCTAAGAACAGACCGGACAGTCACTTGTCTGGAATGGTTTAGGATCTCCTGCTTGAGCAGGGGGGTTGGACTAGGAGACCTCCAAGGTCGCTTCCAACTCTGGTATTCTGTTATTCAGTATGATTCAGCTTTCAGGACTCTTATGTCCATCATTCTTTATTACAGTGAAAAAAGGAAGTGAAAGCGTTTAAAGACTACCCAGCTGATTATCAATCAGCGTATCCTCAGAAGCATAGTGGATTGATTTGAGAAAGGAATACAACTGAGTCCCACTGTTGTCTGTCCATTCAGGAGCACCAAAGATTCTCCAATGTGTCATGGCTGCTGAGTGTTTTTCCTATTGCTATCTGCTCTTACCTTAGCCATTTCTAATCCCTTCCCAAACCGCCACTCCAACCAATTTTATTTTTTGTTTTAGTCACATCATGAGAACCATTTAGTTAAATTAATGTCAGAAGTATTCTAATTATATAGTAACAGTAGCTGTTGCAGAAGGGACTTGAACACATGGCAACATATTGATTCTTCCAAACCTTTAAATGAAAAGTTACATTTTTCCATGCTCCAGGGATTTCTTCTCACCAAGCAATGAACACAGTTGCGTCTAATATTGCAACGAGGAATTAAATACACTGGGATTAAACCTTCAAAAACCCTAATAAGTGTGTTTACAATAGTCTTTGGATTCATTTTCAACCACGGGGTATATGACCTTCTAGTAAATTATACCACACTTGAAGACTTTAACTGCCTTTCTAACTTTTTGTAAACATGTAAACCTGTGCCATCTGTGCTTTTTAAATGCTTCCTGTAAAGTTGGTCGCTGCATCCATCTGCTGTTTCAACCGGCTTCACAAGAAGCCATTGTGTACTAATTTTTCCCAAAGGCATTTGATCCATTTTATTAAATACTTTTTTTTCTTCCTCATTAAGGCCTTTCTGCAACAATAAATGTATTTTGAAAAAACACATAAGCCAGAAGACACTGTTGTGTGGGGGATTAAAAGTATCTGTATGCCAAATTCTTCCTTATTTTGTCGGCAATAAGGGATTTATTTGCCTAAGGCTTTGAGAAGGGGTTTGCTAGCAGTGATCTGCCAGGGTAAAGATATCTCAGAGCATGACTGTATAACTGAAGGGATCTGTTCTAGAATCAATTCCAAAGTCGGTTTACTAAATGTAAGTCTTTGAGGCAGCTCAAAGCTGCTGAGAAGTTAGCAAACAGCCTCTTATTACCGATCCCAATTTGTATACTGCTGCATACATTCAATTGCCTTAACATGTTTCATGTGTTGTTTCTTACAGATATTAGGTAATGCATATCAGCTGTGTCTCTTCTAGTAGGTTCCTCCTTGTATAAGATTTGGGTTCAATAAGAATGATATGCTGTCCTCTGGGATGTTACTTTTCAAGGTCTGCCCATTCACAGTAACCTATATAAGGTTACCCCTGGAATACCAGATGTTATGGTGAAATGTAAAATTTCCTTCTTGAAACTTGTATATTCAACCCTGAAGTAACCCTAATATGTGAGGATCGGAATATGATTTTTGGGGCAAGTGGGCACGCCCACGTAACCCCTCTCCTGCGCGAGCTGCACTGGCTGCCTGTGGTCTTCCGGGTGTACTTCAAGGTGTTGGTAGCCACCTTTAAAGCGCTCCATGGCATTGGACCCAGTTACTTATAGGACCGCATTCTACCCAATGATACCTCCCACCGACCGGTGCGCTCCCACAGAGTGGGCCTCCTCAGGGTTCCGTCAGCCAAACAATGTCGGCTGGTGACCCCCAGGGGGAGAGCCTTCTCTGTGGTGGCTCCCACCCTCTGAAATGGCCTTCCCCCTTCTATTCGATCAGTCAATGACCTCCGGACCTTCCGCCGGGTCCTGAAGACCCATTTATTCCA
>JANHFO010005336.1:18592-39315 GCA_032468095.1 Pareas carinatus
GCTTTAAAGGTGGTTACCAACACCTTGAAATGCACCTGAGAGACCACCGGCAGCCAGTGCAGCTCGCGCAGGAGAGGGGTTACGTGGGTAAACCCACTCACCCCAAAAATCCTCCGCGCAGCCGCATTCTGGACTAGCTGGAGTCTCCGGGTGCACTTCAAGGGGAGCCCCATGTAGGGAGTAAATTATATAGGCATGTTATTCTGAAACAGTCCTAAATACCCTTATGTGTTCTGCCAGCATTTTTTATTTTTCCATTTATGTGGACCATTGAATCATCACTGCAACTTTTTTAAGGCCATGACATAAGCAGGTTGATGTGACATTGCTTTTGGGTAACATCATGCTTATACTACTATGCCTGTTGGAATGCCAGCATTAGTTAGTTTTTTTTTTAAAAAAATAAAAAACTCATAAAATCACAAAATCTCATGAAAGTTTAGAGTTCAATTCTGCAGTCTGGTGAGAATGCAGCTGAGAACACTTTGCCAGAATTGCTAATGTGAGATTGTTTCTCTATTAAAATCAATGATGCATCTGGGATCACCAGTTGCAGGGCCTTCTGGTAGATCTAGAATTTTGGGGATGTCTTTTTTGAATTTTAACAAGTGGGAAAATTTATACCAGAGGCATCACATGAAAATGTTGTAAAGCAGGGATGAGAATTTCATAATCTACTATCTGGAGATTCATGATAGTAGAAAATGGGTCCAACGTTATTGGTAGGTGGAGCCAGGTGTTTCCTTTTTGTGATCCACCCTTCCCATTTTTCTTCCCTCCCTGTTCAGCAGGCTGATCGGGGCTTAGAAATTAGGCTAAGGGTCCAAGTTTATACATCTCTGTATCAGAGGCTCCCATGAAGCAATGTCAGGTGTGCTCACTGGCTTAGTTTATTATGAAAACATTTTCGTTTGCAAACAGCTGTATAATTTCATAAGATCTGACCAAAATTTGCCTTCAATATATACATGCCTTGTAGGAGAATTAAAGCAACCCATTTAAATGAAAGAAATGCATCTGAGAAAATACATACCGGTAACTCATTGTAAGGGTTTATTAAATTTAAAGTTGACTTTTTTTCTTTAGAAAAATGTTTCAGGCGAGCTTAATTCTGAATCAAGCAAGAAATCTCAAGCATGATACAAAGTTGGGGGGAAAAACTGATGATTACTAGTACATAAGAATCTCAATCAGATTTATTCATCATTTTAAACAGTATCTTGAAATGTCAATGGAGAAAAATTTCTCACAATAGATCTGGGGGTTGGTGTAAACGTAGACTCTACCCTTACAGTCTAAGGGTATTTGGCCTAGAGAAATCCTCTTCCCATGTGCATCTCATGTGGTTCATTTACATGTGGGGAAGTGCTTTACAACAGTGGCCCCCAACCTTTTGGGCACCAGGGGCTGGTTTCATGGAAAAATGTTTTTCTGTGGACCAGTGTGGGGCGTGGTTTTGCATGCTGCCTGCATCTTGCAAATGGGGCTTGGCTTGTTTACATGGCCCGGTTGCTGGCCTGCTGTGCACCGGTGCCGGTCCACGGACCAGGGGTTGGGGACCCCTGCTTTACAGAGTATAAAATGACCTTTCCAAGATGTAACTTCAAATGGTCATTAAACTACAGGTCATAAGCTGAGGATACCTATAGATGGAACTAGAAGGAACTAAAGATACAACTGAATGAGAAGAATGCTTACATTTGACTTACGCAGAATGGAGCAATATTTGACATATTGAAGGATATTTTTGAACAATAAACACAGAAGTTAATTTCAAAAGTATCTTCATTTTTATATAGATTATGTTTAAAAGATGTTATGGAAAGGAAAAAATTATACTGGAAAAGGCTGTGACTGATCTGAAAGTGGATTTAAAAATGACAAGCTATAGGAATGATACGGAAAAGGGTGCTATTTATTTATTTTATTTAGTTAGATTTATATACTGCCCTTCTCCCGAAAGACTCGGGGCAGTGTACAGATAACATAAAAATTTTAGCATTGAACTTTAACAATATTTACAAAATATGGGATATGGGGGGAAGGGAATGGGAAGAGGAGGAGGGAGTCGGGAGGGAAAAGGGGGGGAATTGGGGGAGAAGACCTAAAACAGAATCACAAAGAAGTCCTAGACCGAACCTCATCAAAAAGATATCGCTCTTTTCCCCCCCCCCTTAAAGATTTTTTTTCTTTTATGCTTCTTGTCTTTTATATTATGTATTTTCTCTAATATTTCTTAATAAAAACTTTTTTTATAAAAAAAAAATATCGCTCAAAGCCAAGGTTGCCAAACATGTCATTTGAGCTGACTCACTCAAAAAGTCAGTCATGCTGGGAGTGATTAGAAAAAGAAGAAAGTGTTACTCTAGTACCCATTGGCTGAACAAAATAAAGAATGACACCAGGATGACCATGGCAGATCTGAAGGAGACAGTGAGAGACAGAGGGGTATGGAGAGTATGGTCCCATAGAGCGGCTGAAAGTCAGACACAACTGAATGGCTGACACAATGACAAACTGAAACAGATCTCTCTGATTGTTGCAGAGCTAGAAAAGCCTAAAAGAGTGAATCTAGCTTCTGTTATCATGAGTTTCTTCTCCTCTGTTCCACTGGAATAGATCTTAGCAAATGAAAGAAATTGCAGGAGGTGAGGAAATCCCAGATCTTACACTCATTGAGTCACAGTTTCATCACTACCCTAAGAATTGAAAGATGATAAAGGCCTTTTGTACAGCAAGGCAGTGGAGCTGTTCAACTAGAATATTTGGCAACCTGAACCACTACATTTTAGTCCACTAGATTTGTTTCAACAAAAGCAGTGCTCACACTTTTTTTTCTTACTTTCTCTTTTATTCAGCAAATTGCTTTTCTATGTATATTGAATTAGAATTAGAATTGGAATTTATTCGCCAAGTATGTCTGGACACACAAGGAATTGTCTCCAGTGTACATGCTCTATATTTACATACAGAGTATAATTGACAAACTGTGGTTACAATCATAAGGCTATAATCGACAATCAATGATTATAATCATAGGATACATTCATAATCATAATTGGTGGGATGAGTTCCCTTAAGACTTCCTCACAATTAGAATTCATTTCTGGTTTGGTGCATAAACTGAACTGGATTGAATTCCACTTCCCTGGTGTTAAGTTTTTCCGAAGGAATGCATCAACAATGTTTAACGACTACCTCATTTAGTGATGGCCTGCAGTTTTGACAATGATGAAAAAATACTTTTACAATCAGTCCTCCCAATTGCAACCATTGTAGTCTTGTAAATCAAAGGAAAGCTGATGATGGTAAGAATAGTTTTATATAGTGACCTCTTCACTTAATAATCAAGTTGCTGGTCTCAATTGTGGTCACTAAGTGAGAACTACCTGTATATCCATCATTTTAATAGGTAAGATGTTGTTTGCTCAGCAATATGAATATGTCAAATAAAAACATTCAAGTATTGGTAAGTGTAACATTCCAATAAGCTCCTTTTCTCTACTCATCGGAAAAGGAGAGCTATAGAAAACTGTAGCATGGTTGGCCCAGTTTGCCAACCTGAGAACCAAATGGGAATTTGGTGGCGATCATCCTCAGTGTGGTTCTCTTGACTACTCTAAATGCAGTGTCGACCCTAAACTTACTTGTAGTTCAATTGAATTCTTTCAAGTAAAAGAAGAATTAGGAGAAATACTTTTTATCAAGGCTATGGAGGATGACGATGTTCTACTACCAGTCAAGGGTGGACAAGTGCCAATGCCTGCACTTTTGTCATAAAGCATAAGTATTTGTGTAATTTTGAATCGTGATGCACATGACATCATTTTAACATATTCATGGCTTCTACTGGTTCCCTATGAGATTAGCCCTTTCCCAAAGTAGTCCTAGTGAACTTCCTCTCCCAGACAGTCTCCCCAAGATTTGTTATCAGGCACAGGAAGAATATATTTGCAGTATCAGTGGCCAGTTTAGTTAATAATAGCTTGAGGATATAGCACATCTTGACTCCCAGAGTTTAAAACGTTTCTTCCTGTGCCTGCTAGCAATGACTTTCTTTTAACTGATGCAACTTTAAGTAACATCTCGTTTGACTCTAGTAACATGTAAACTAAACAACAACAAAAGTTTCCCCAGGCTTCCAACTTTCTGTTGCACTTCGTTTCCAAAATCACTTAAATGCCCAAAGATTGCTAGATTGGCTAATGACCTAAGTAGTTTTAATGTTAGAAAGAAAAGAGAATTCCTCAAATGAAAATATGGATATCACAAACAGCTTTATGTGGAATGTTCCATGGTGCTCTGAATAATGTAAATAGCTATTGTGAGCTCTATATCTAAGCAGATAATCCTGTCCTTGAAGAAGGCTGCTGTCAAGACACTGTTTCCTGTAATACCAAAGAATTTGTGGTATCTTAATTGCTGATAATACGTTTGCAATAACCCTCCTGTACCAGCTCTGACCTAGCATCTGCTGTGACAACCTTGGTACAAAGCCTACCTACCTGGGGTCACATTAACAAAAGCTCTTTCAGCTGCAGGCCTCCCAAGACTTATTTCCCTTGGAATGTACCTCAGTCTCTTCTGGAGGTGCAGTATTATATATACTGTATTACTTGTGCAATTATTTAAAAAATTCTGAGGCGGTGGTGTTATCTAGCTGGTTCAGTTCTGGTCTGCTCAGCCAGTTGTTAGATTTTTGTTTAGAAAAAACAGGCTAGCACTATCTCTCTCAGATGTGCCTAAACCATAGCCATTCTTCCCATCTATTACATCTCTTTTGCTGCTGCTGCTGCTGCTGCTGCTAATGAATATTCTGGAAATGAAGCACAGACGGCTGAACATCTTTTTTTCTCATTAATATTTTTTTTATTTTCCAACATACAAACATTTAACATCCACAATAACAACCAATAAAGTACATAAATAAACCAATAAGCAAGTAAAATGATAAATTTGTTAAGAGAGGATATTGAATATAAGTTAAAGAATATATTGTACGTAAAATGTTTACCTCTTATACCTACAATAAGTTTGATATTTTGATATTTTTATTGTAATGTTGTTATATACAGCTGAACATCTTGAGGAGGTCTATAACCACATCTACAGTCAGCAAAGAAGTTTAGCATGCGAGCCAAGTCGCCCCAACATCGCCCCAGTGCTGAGCATGCTCAGAAATGAGTAGTGGTGCCAGACAATGATGTCACGGGACCATGGGCATGCTCAAAAAGAGAGCAGCGGTGCCAGGCGATGACGTCAAAAGCCATGACTCATTAGCTGCAACTTGTTCGGGCATTCAATGTCTAAATGCTTAACCATCACTGCTCTATGTTGTCTCCTTGGCATGTTTGTTTATTTCTGTTTGTGCCTTCCGCCTGGGAGGTTCAATACTATGTTCTAGACTGAGTTTTGTCTTTTCTCCAGGCAGCTAGAGTAGTGTGTGTCCCGGCTATCTTAGATATTTTGTGTGTGCATCCATGTGGATAGGCCTGTGTTAGTAATCCTGCTGCTTTGTGGTTGATTGGCAGTCATAAGAAATTAATAATAGAATCAGAGATTTTTTTTAATATAGATAACACTAAGAAGGGTGTGTGTTATCAATATTTGTATATTGTCTATTGTAGTGTTATTAAAATTGTAATTCATTTGTGTTAGTCTAACACCAAACATGCTATTATAGGCTCACTTCATATCTAATTTTAGCAGAAAAGTGAGACAGAAAGAAAAAAGTAGCACTCTCCTAAACAATTCTGGTAATTCAAATTATCACCTTCGCCAAGGTAATAAGCTCAGTAGCATCACACTCCCCGCCTTGTTGAAGGAAAGTTGCAATTACACTTGAGTCAAAACTTCACTGGATCTCTTTCCAGTCTCTCCAAAGTTCTTGAGGAAATCAATCTGAAAACCATTGGTGGGTGTAAGATAATTCAATCAAGTCTCCTTCAAATACTTTATTCAGCTTGGAGTCATATTGATAACAATGTATGAAATGATTAATAATGGTTGTACTGAATAAGGAAGGGAAGGAAACTACGTAAGAAATGGAAGCTTACCAAGAAGAAAACCTTCTGACAAAGGGAGGCTCTCACATCAGGGACAATGAGTCTGATTAGAAGGTCTGATTGCCACAGGGACCCTAACATTGATTTCAGTGCTAAGAACTTAGCCAGAAAGAATAGGGATGGCTATCAGCATGGAAACTGAATGGAAAAGGAAAAAGAAGCATTAGGTATTATACCCATCTGAAGTTGAGTGGGAGGTTCTGGTTCCAGAATCATTGTTATCTGCATCTGATTTCTGCCATGGTTTCTCAACATTTAGTCAGATTCGTGTCTTTTTATAGACAAGCATATCAATTGGTTGGTTTGTTGTGATGAATTAGAGTGTAGTTGTTGCCTAAAATGTAATGCTTGTAGAATATACAAATGAATCTATTATGCTAACCTCAGGCCATTTTCCCAGTAGATGTAATGCATAACTTCATACCAACTTTTAGAGTACTGTAGATGACATCAGGATTTTCATGAAGAAATTGCCAAAAGCAGTAATTACTTCCTTCATTTGCACAGTTCTAAAACTATTTAGTGGAGGGAGGTTGGTCTAAATATGGATGCAAATGAAGTGCTGTTCTTTTTGTCACTCTGCCTTTGAGGTTAAAACCAAATCTGGGGACCTCAAACTAATTAGTGGGTCACTTTTTGCCCTGGTCAAAGGGTGTATGTCAGTTGTGTGTGGGAAAGTAGAAAGACAAATGAGAATGAGATATTCATGTTGTGAAGCTTCTAGTGAGGACTTTCAGTTGGACAGCTCTGGGAGAAAATGAATTTAGAATGTTGATCTTTCAAATGCTTAAAAACAAACTGAACTTTTACATTGGCTCCAGTTATGGATATACTTACACAAAATGTTTTTCAGTCAAGAAAGTTCAAACAAAAGTACTGACATAATGTGACTATAAAGCTGCACTTTCAACTAGCAGATATTGTTTAGATCAGAGGTACAGAGAAAGTTGTTGCATGCCAAAACATCTTTGGTGGGTATTTTGATTTAATGCTACTTGCTCACTTTTCCTCTCCTAATGATAAATCTGCTTAATCCGTTGCTGCTGGCTCTGTTTCACATACTTGCCTTGTGTAGCATGTAGGATTCCTGTGAATGAGTCAGTGAGCAATGGGCTAATCAGCTTTGACAGAAAGTGGAACCTAAATAATGTAAGAATACTTCCCACATTATATTGATCACTTTATACCTTCTTTTCCCTCTTGTTCATATACAATTATACCTATAGAATATGGCTTGTAAAGAAATCAGTTGCACTTAGAACAGGAATTTATTTTGGATGCATTCTCTTTAGTGTTTATTGTAGCCCTATTGTATGTGACATGAAATTTACATGAACTTCACCAAAAAGATCCTTCATCTTTTTCTGTATTTAACTTGATATCAGAAGCACTGGCCTGTCTTATTAGGCATTAAAGAAATTGAAATTGAATTAAAATATTGCTTTACATGCTGCAATAATTAATATTCAATTCCAGTCTCTTTTGTCATTGGTAACTTTGTCATTGGTACCCTATTTCCCCCAAAATAAGACCTAATCAGAAAATAAGCCCCAGCATGATTTTTCATGATCCTCATATTAGAAGCCCTACCCCAAAAATAAGCCCCAGCTAAGATCATCAGTCAGACAGACACATTTAGTACCATATTTCCCCAAAAATAAGACATAACTGGAAAATAAGTTTTGGAACAAAATTTAATATAAGACCTGGTCTTACTTTTGGGAAAACAGTAAGTCTGAACGTTCTATACTAAAAGAGTGCAACACTGATATGCTATCTGATTATTCAACTAATTGGGGGTAGTTCTCATGTAGTTCCTATAAACTGTGATGTGACTATGAAAAACTTTTAAAAGTGGAGTTTTATTGGATATTTGAATTTTATCTAGGTTGGAGTAATTATTCCAAAGAAAATCTCTTTTTGTATATGAAAAAATTATTTAATATTGGGAGTTAATATTCTAAGATCATATGAAAAGAATATAAATGTTACACAATATTGCTATTCAAGTGATAGTAATAACTTGATATGTTTCTTAATAAAAACAAAACATAAAGAACTAAATGCTAGATTTAAAAAAAATGTCAGTTATGTTTATTATACAGTGATTTAATTTTTTAAGCTTTCATATTTTAAACTCAAGTTTTGAATTTTAAAAGGCATAATTTTTAGTCGTATTCTCTAAATAATCCAAATCTCCAGAACCACAAATCAGAAAGTTATATTTTCTGATATTACAACAGAAGTTTGGTTTGATGAAACCTAGCAAGTGTGCTTTTTGTGATAGAAACCATGCTTTCTGTAGCACTATCCAATATATCCAATATCGATCTAACTATGATTAAAAGAGCTCTGAAAACTGGCTGTCTCTCCAGTCGTAGTTAGGGTGCTGGCTAAATCCTCTGCATGTTTTTTAATGGTTGTTTTTCTTCGGCATTTAGGTTTCTAAATTGTATTTTATGATTGCTTTTATCATACATTGCAGAGTTGTTGCAGAGTTGGGCAACCTTACACATTTTAAAAAAATGTTTACACCCAAATGTAAAACTTCTGTTAAAAATTGTGTTTAGAAATATAGGTGAAGATTCTCTTTTAATGAGATGAGAACTAATGAGCTCTGTCCAGAATCAAAGAGATAACAAAAAGGTAGAATGCTTAGGTATGTTCCAACTTGAAGAAACAACTGGGAATTGTTTTTTTAATTGAAAATGTGGCCTTTTTCTACTGTAAACATTTTCAAAAAACTGTTGTAGCAGAGAAGCAGTGACTGGAAAATCTACATAAGAACTGTTGTCATAATGGATTCCCAGAGGGATTACTTTAATCTAGGGAATCCATTAAAGATATGGCCGTGACTAAAAAAAAACCTCTGCTTTTTTCCACTTCTTTTCCTCTAGACACATTCATCAAACTCTATATGAGCCTGTCATATTATCTGCAAAGCTTGTTGAAGGACTGAAAGAAAACATTTGATACTGCCTTGTGAACTGTTACATGCTATCTGGATCAAGGCATTAATGATCCATTAATAAAGACAGAGTAGATAATAATGTAGTCCAAACATTTCACATACAACAGGAAGGTATGGATGCAAACTACATAAGGAAAGATAGGGCAAAATATATCAAGAAATGAAGAGTACTAGTTCTACTTTTATTGTAAAGTTACATTAACACAATCTTACAGGTCCGCAAGAACCCCTCCTCTCCTTCACTTTTACTCTCCCTAAAACTAAGGAAGGTCCCTTCTGAGATGCTTTCACCATCCTTCCTTCTTCAGACCCAGTTTTCATTTATCAGATCATTGCTTAAGCTGAGGCTTTTTCTTCTTCCTCTCAAGGTCATTCCCACATTTCCATTTCTGATGAGGAAGCGAATATACCTGTTTTTTTCCGCCACAACCGTTGTCACTTACAGAGTCAGCAAACCTTTCTGCATTCAATGCCTTTTTTTCTATTTCAAAATCCATGAAATTAGATTTTACAGAGGGCCAAGTTAAAGCAATGAGAGACACTCTTATTTCACAGCCATGCCCAGTTCCTCTCTTGCAACTTCCATTTCTAACTTTTTCCAGCTGGAATAGCTATGATTTGTATGCTCTGGAACAAGGTGGTGGCAACTGCAGTGCTTTGAATTCTATATACCTCAGGACTCTTAAACAGATGATCTTTATTTCTTTCATCCTTGAGGGCCAAACAGCAGACCAGTCGGAAGCTGTTAGATCTAAATAGTTGTGTATGAGTTCAGAGATTCCATTCCAGTGCAATTTTATTATTAAACAGTATGTATTGCAAGCTCAACTTATCCCCTTATGTAGGTATAGCATTAGATGACTTTCTGGGGTCACACAGAGGTGAGTAAGACTCTTTTTAAACACTGACCACTTGTAGTTATTTTTCTTAACCGAGCAGGGATTTAAAAAATGAAAAGAAGGAAGTGGGAGAGGCCGTTGCTCAATGTATGAGTACATCTTTTCTATGAAGGTTCATGCCATGATCTCTGCTTCTTTGTTAATTTTACTTATTTGTGGTGTGCTTAATCTGGCCATGATAAGTTGTTCTCTTCTTAAAAGGCTTCTGGGAAAGGTCTTGGCCTGTCACTCTAGGTCACTATTGCAAGTAGTGGAAGAGCTAACAAATCAGTAAAGACCTCATTATGAGTATTTTGTTTTATTATTTTATTTATATTCCACCTTTATCATTTTTTAAATAAATAACTCAAGGTTACAGACATGCCTACTATTTCCAAAGATGCTTTTTCAAGAGGCAACTGGACTTTCTTTGCTTTTCCTTCAATATGTTTCACTTCTCTTTTTCCAAGAAGATCCTTCAGTTCTTCAGAATTGAAGAAGCTTCCTGGATGAAAAGCAAAATATCTTCAAGGAAGAACAAAGGAAGTCCAGTTGCCTCTTGAAAAAGCACCTTTGGGACACCCATGACCTGGATGACTGAGAATGTCCATAGACTTACCACCTAAATGTAATTGTTTTTGGCTGCTTTGGTGAAATAGTTTCTTCTTCATGGTGTTGGTAAAGACACACAGATGAGTCACATGGCAATTTGCTACTATTTTTAAAAAACTTTATAATGGTGTTAATAAAAAATTAATTGGGCAGGATCCATAGACAAAATTCTTATTTTCTCATTCAGAATCATAACCACTGCCCCAGAAGATCTACAATTGGAAACTGATCAAGGCGTGCTTGAGATCTCATCCATCAAGCAGTGCCACTTGATGAGACCTAGTAAGTGTGCCTTTTGTGACACAACAACGGCCCTCTGAGGCACGATCCTCCATGAAATATATCTAAACCTTGACCTGGTCATGTTTAAAAGAACTCTGAAAACCTGGCTCTTTCTCCAGCCTTGGGTTAGGGTGATGACCAGCCCTCTGCATTTTTATGATCATTTTTCCTTCAGCATTTGGATTTCTTAATTGTATTTAAAAATTGCCTTTACTGTATACATCAGAGTTGTTGTAGAGTTGGTTGGGCTACTGAATTGTTTTTAATTGAATACATCGCCTTTCACTACTGTAAACATTTTCAAATCCTAACCACTGCTCCAGAAGATCTATATTTGAAAACTGATGGAGGCTTTGTTCATAAGGCTGAATGTGAATGATTCAACCTGACCAAAGGCAAATGTTCCAGTATTATTGATGTCAGGGAAAAATAGATGATAGACAGACAGACTGACGGACTGACGGACAGATGGACAGACAGACGGATGGATGAATAGGCAGATGGACGGATGGACGGACAAATAGACAGACAGACTAAAGTTGCTCTTTCATTTTTGTCATTGAGACTAGGATTCCAGAAAGATGTTTCCGAAACAAATGCTTGATTCAGTCTGAGACTAACAGATTCCAAAGCATTCTAGTGACCATAAAAACTGATGGGGGGAAATCATACATGCTAACTGGAATTACACGAGGAAACTATAGGGATCAATGACTTTTCTTCCTCGATTCAAAACATTTAAATATATACTTTTAGACAGAGACAACTAAGCAGAAATAAAGGACAGAATTACATTCAAACCTACAAAAGCAAGAGTATCTGAATAAAAGTGAAAGCAAGAGTACAAGAAATCTATTCACCAAATAGATTTTGAGAAAAAATAAGTTTAAAAACATTTGGGCAGCTTTCTTGAATTCTGTTGAAAGTCAAATCCAATCTAATTATCAGAAGGACTGCCCTGTCCTTAATATTTACTAATCCAGCAGCTTTGACCAGGAGCTCTGAGGTCAATGGGCACAATCATTTAAGGTGAAAACAATCCCTTCAGAATTCTAGCACCATTTGTATTAACCATTTTGTAATATATATTCATTGGAGTTCCTAAAAACCACAGAACATTCCATGATAAAGACAATGCTAGTCGGATTTAAAATATTTCAACACTAGAACCCCATGGGACATCACAAATTGAACCACCTATCATTTGTTGGTGTTCAGTAAATCTAATTGTCCCTCAAACTCTTGTATAATTGCATAACTCAGTAGTAGTAGAGTTTCAGTTCTGCATTGTAGAGAATTCCAGGTTCCATCTCAGTATCTCGAGTTGAAGGATTCCAAGGAGCCTTCTTGTCACACACACACCAAACACCTGAAATCTTTAAAAGCAAACTTGGACTAAATTGGCCAGGGTCTGAACTCAAGAAAGATGGTTCATGTGGTCAATGGCATATTTTCTTTAGATCCTGACATTTATCTAGATTCCTATCTCTTACAAAGCAAAATGAAACTACTGTCTTTTTCTCATTCTCTTCCCTCCTCTCTCCAGTTTTCTGGCAACAGACAGTGTGCAGAAATGTCCAAAGCCAAAATCATTTCTGTTGTCCATAATAGCCTGTGCTAAACATAGATCAAGACAAAGCAGCACCCAGCTTTCTAGGGACCCAACAAAGTCAATAACCAGTGAAGGGTTATTCCAATAGTTACAATAATTATATATTACTTTGGCTTTGGATTTTATTTATGATTCCAAAGCATTTATTTAGGGTGCCAAAACTCTTTTGTCACACTGGATTGTTTTAATTCCTTTCAGGTTTTGCTAATCTCGGGAAAATCTGTGTATTAATCTAATCAGAGAATTGGGGGATTCTTTCTGAATAAAAGAAGAAGAAAGAACTGCTCCATTAAGTCAATATGTCATGCTGGCTTATGAGACTTTGGAGATTTTAGACTTGTAGAAAGAGAGGTTCTTTTGCTTCATGTTATAGTTAAGCTTCTCTAACCACCAGGCTTAAAATAATAATAAGAGAATCTACAGAGATTGATATTTGAGATGCCCAAATACTTAGAACATAAATCCATTCACAAAAAGACTATACAGTACCTTAGTAAATTTGTAACACATCCCAGGACCCCTTAAAGTGAAAGAGGGCAAATGGAAACCGCAACCATTTCTGTACTTAATGCATAAAAAAGACATAACTATATTTGTGCTGTATGATACAACTTTGGAAACATATTCTACTATAGCGTTTCAGTGCTGTTTAAAGATCAGAAAGAATATTTTTGTAGCAATAATCTACAGTATAGGTAGATTACACAATTTACAACCAAAGTCTTAAGTTACAGCGGATCTCAAAAATGGAACTTGTGACCTGGTTTCAAAGCTCTGGCGCCTCCCCCTCAGTGTAACCACATGGCCACAATTTGGACACTTGTCAACTGGCCTGCATTTATGACCGTTTGCATCACCCCATGATCATGTGACCATGATTTACCATGTTTTTGCTAGAAAGGAGCAAGCTCTGGCAAAATCCAAATCTTGCAAAAACTGCTCTGTTGCAAACTATCTAGTTCACTTAATGATCACCACAAAAATGTCATAAAATAAGATCGGGTTATGTGGTGACATGCTTTATGACTATCATGACTCATCACCGAAATTGTGGACTCTGTTACAGTCATAAATCGAGAACTACCAGTATTTGGTATTAAGCATATCTTAGCAGCAGCAATCTGGGTTTTTTTTTTTTTTGCTTAAGAAAAATGGTTATAACACTTTTAACACCACTGTTTGATTTTGACTGGGTCTAGGTTCATATGAGAAACTAAAACCATGGTCTATTTATCGAATAAACAATAATTGGCTACATTTGATAATTGCAAAAAGTCATACGGTTTCTGGGTTAGGACAAAAAATCCAAAAATCAGTGAGTGTTGCAGGACCTAACCTGCAACCTGCACTAAAATGTAATTAAATTCAACAACTAATATGGCTTCTCTGCAATTATGTACTTAATAATTTTACTGTTTGTTGCAGGGGCTGAGGCTGTGCACTTTAGGCATAATTCCTGGTCTGTAAATTACAGTCTTCGGGTTCATATGACAAAAAAGGAAAGAATTTTAATATTGGAATTAGCAAACTGTTGCAGGTTTTCAGGTTAGCAACTGTTGCAGGTTAACAGGGGACAACAGAAGGTTTTCTGATATCAAATTTCCTTTTCCAAGAAAAGAAAAAGAGGGGTGTTGTGTTGTTGTTTTTTTAAAGCATCCTGTTTAGTCCTTCGATACGCTTCAAGGAAGCATAGGAGATCAAATTTAAAGTTTCTATAGATGTATTTTTATAATAGCTGCATCACTGCTACACAAGGCATTTAATAAATAATATGTATTTTCTCATTATTAGGTCTGAATAGCTTTCTACAAATGTCATGTGATCCTGGGAAAAGATATGGCTGCTTTAAAAACTGCAGATGGCTTCAGTGTTCAGGTGCACACTCTAAGCACATTTCAGATTTAATTTGAAGCACTGCACAATCGAAGAAATCCAGATCTTAATTAATTTTAATTTATTGATTGTTTTTATTGATTTTATGAGTCCAGGTACCTGAGGGACCGTCTCATCCCACTGGAATTGACCCGTTCCACTCATACCAGCAGAAGAGGCATGCTGTGGGTCCCATCAGCCCAATTATTCTGGCTGGTGGAGTCCTGGAGGGGGTTCTTTTCTGCTTTTGCTCTTGCCCTCTGGAACATCTTGCCCCCCAATGTGAGGTTGACCCCAGTCCTCCTATCCTTTCATAAGGGCCTAAAGAACTGACTGTGCCAGTTGACCTGGGGGACCAATGGGAGATCAGCACAAAACAGAGGTGGTTGATCAAGTAACAGCAGATCCCACCTCCCCATTCTGCCCCTGCCCTCCCCACATATCCTTGATTTTTAATTCTTGTTTTTAGTTTATTTATGTTTTAATGTGTGTGTGTGTGTGTGTGTGTGTATATGTGTGTGTATGTGTGTGTATACACATACATGCACACACATATACCTTTTTGACTCTAAGCCACCCAGAGTTACCTTATGGTGAGATGGGTGGCCAATAAATTCTGAATTATATTTATTTATTTAAATTATAAATAAATAAATAACTCTCTTTGAATGCTTTTTACATTAAAGTTAGATTTTTACCTGTAAAACATTATAGGTAAACTTTGTAATTTATATATGTGTCCACCATCAACTCTGCTGATCTGTTTGGTCTAAAACTGGGCAAATTAATGCATGATATTGTCTCAAAATCTGTCAACATCACTGAGAAAATATTTTTAAAATACATTCCTCAAAATCAGACTTGGACAATTGAAATACCTGAAAAATAAAAGCCCGCATTTCTTATCAAATTTCCAATGAATTCAGAATGTACTTTTGGTAGTAATTAGTCCCACCCTTGAACGATATGATACATTGAAAAGAGATGCACTCATTTGAATTCTGGCATTGGAAAATTTATCTGGTCACTGTGGCAATAGTACTACAAACACATATGAACTTGTAAATTCTATTCAATGCTCTGGAGCTTATTTGTACACACATTAACACTGGCATAGGACCCAGTTATCTACAGGACCGCATTCTGCCGGCAAATACCTCCCACCGACCTGTTTGCTCCCACAGAGACGGCCTCCTCAGGGTGCCGTCGGCCAGACAATGTTGGCTGGTGACCCCCAGGGGGAGAGCCTTCTCTGTGGTGGCTCCCACCCTCTGGAATGACCTCCCCCCCAGAGATTCGCATCACAGACCTCCATGCCTTCTGCCGTGCTATTAAGACCCATCTTTTTACCCAGAGCGGGTTGACCTAATCCACTTTTTACCTTGCCAAAATACTTTAGTAATTTTAATTTTCTATCTTAATCAGGTTTTAAATTGGTTTTATATTGTGAGTCTAAAACTGTCATTTCTAATTATAGTCTTTTAAATTTCTTTTAATGTGTTGTGTGTTATAGTGTTGTAACTGTTTTTTATATGGCTATGCACCGCTCTGAGAAGGGTGGTATAAAAATGTAAATAAACTAAACTAAACTAAACTATTAGATTTAATTGCAACCCATCTTGTTTCAAAGTGACCCTAGGTGGCCTTAATAGCATTAAAAGTATTAAAAGATAAATATTTCTAAGATGAAAAAATGAAGTTACAATCAAAGATAAAATTAATAAATAAAAGATAAAATGGATTGAGGGAGCAGAATGTGTGCTGTGGGGGAGTTAAGATTGCCTCTTTATTAAACCACCACCTCCAGCGCAATGCTCCCCCATTGGGGCCTCAAACCATCTGGCACAATGAGGTCTTCAGGCCCTTATGGAAGATCAGATAGGTGAATCATACCTCAGGAGGTAAGATGTTCCAATGGTCCTTCTCCTGGACCTCACCAGTCAAAATTCCTTGACTGATGGGGTCTGCAGTATGCCTCCCTTGCTGGTGTGAGTCCCAATGGGGTGTGATGGTTCCTCGGGTAACTTGGACATATACCATGTTGGGTTTTAAGGGTAATAGCCAATGCTTTGAATGGCATTCAGAGGCAAATCCAACAGTCAATGCAGCTTGCAGAGCAATTGTGTAACATGGGCCACTCTAGGGCAAAGCTTTTCAACCATTTCAAAGACTGTATCACTTTTAGGACATAACAACATCCTGCAAAAACTGCCTCATTTTATATCTCCTCCTCCTCTCCCTCCCTCCATTTTCTTTCTGGGTACATTACTCTCACCTGTCTCTCTCTCACCCCAAGGAAGTTGCTGCTCCTGGAGATGGCAGAGGCAGCCGTACCCATGCCTGGCTTGGGGCAAAGTTGGCTGTGCTGCATTGTCCACACTCTGGTGCACAGAATTGGAGTTCTGGACTACAGCTGTCAGCAGTGTTAATCAGCTGTAGCAAAGGGTGTCGATTCTGCGTGCCAGCACAGCCAACAGCTACTTCACCCCAGGCATGTGCAGTGCTGTTGAGGCTTCTGAAAATAGACAAGGTGGTCATTGTGCATCACCGGCCAGGTACTGGTGTACCATGAGTGGTACGCATACCATGGGTGGAAAATCCCTGTTCGAGGGGGCCTCAAGAACTGCCAGAGCACTCTGCACCAGTTGATGTTTGCATGTAAGTTTGCTTCTTGTATGGTTTCTACATGCATTGGATCTATCATTTTAGTCTTTTGCTGTGTTTTCTTTGTCCCTCCAACTGCAGTCACGAGAATTTTATGAATGCAACATGAGCAAAAAGGTACTCTTTCATCTCACATTGTGGTTTCTTTTGTTGGAATTGGAGAAAAGTCAACCTCATATTTAAGCATTCTTATTCAAGTCCCAGTCAAGTTGGAACACACTTTCTAGGTAATTGATTTGTGGCAGAAGAGGCTAGCATCAAAAGCATTGTGCAGACACTTCTCCATTCCTATTATGCCAGCAAGCAAATAAATTTTGTAGCCTCATTAACTCAATTCAATTCCATTCTAGCTAGAAAGAGTAAGAGTGCCTCTCACTCTTCTTTTGTAGGCACCAATAAATTAAGTCTCCCTGGGAGGGAGACACCCTCTGCTGCACAAATTTGGGCAGCAAATATTTTAGGTGGTTTCCTGCACTCAGCTAGAAACTTTCATTTGGGGAGGGCAGTCTGGAAAGAATGCTGCTTTTACTCTTGTAATTTCACCCAGGTTAGCCAGTGGTAGAACCTGGAGGCATCCTCTGATTGACTTGATGCCTCCCTAACCCTAAAAATTTTAATCCGAAAGGAGAGGTGAAAGATACATGTAAAGATTTTTCACAGTGAGAAAAAAAGTTAATGTCTTTTTAA
This sequence comes from Pareas carinatus, assembly GCA_032468095.1. NCBI lineage: Eukaryota > Metazoa > Chordata > Lepidosauria > Squamata > Pareidae > Pareas > Pareas carinatus. The sequence continues at coordinate 36,236 of JANHFO010005336.1, forward strand.
AAGAACAATGTCTTTTTCTCTGTTACTCAATAAGAAACTCTTACTTCTCTCCATCTTCTGCTTGTAAAACGGTATAATACAGCTTCCAACATGGTCTTCGTAAGCCTAATAAGGTCTTATGAACCAAATCAAGCCCACCAGCCTGAGATTCCCTATCAGAATTGGAGGTGGGATGAATCCAACCTCAAAACACCTATTTGCCTCCCTCATCAATAATTTTGCAAAATATTAGTTCCATTCTTTCTTGTGATGTTACTATCTGCTGTGGCTCTTTGAGGTTGAACATATTATACAAATCCTGGCTACAGCAATACGATCAACTTGAATTACATGTTCAAGGAAATGTTAGCTCTTCTCTAGAGCAACATATTGAGAGTTTGGAGAAACTTATCTTTTTATCACTGGACTTGGGAGATATAGCGGGTTAGTAAATTAGTATAAGGATCTTTATAAAAATATTCCAGCTTACCTCAATCAAAAAAATTACTGCAACAATAACCATCATCACCACTGCCCCCGTAATAGCCAACAGCAGCTTTTTGTAACACCCACATTGTGGTATTCCCTGTCTTGCTATCTGCAAAGTTGAACAAAGTGAAGGAAAATGGAAAATGGACCTTCATATATTTCAACATCTTCTTCATCTTGACTAATGATATAGAGAGCAACTTGCCGATATGTATCAGACTGCCCTATAACAGCTGGGCTCTCAGATAATGCTAAGCTAGTATTTGCTTAATTTAATTATCTTGGCCTGTATCATCTATCTATACAATTTTAGCTACAACTATAATCTAAATCCATAACTTAAAGTTTATTTACTAAACCATAACATGTTTTAATCATGGTTTATTATCTTGAACTTAGAATCCTGGTTTATACTTTGCCATACCCAAGGCCCTTAACAATTCATGGTAAATCCAAGGCATGACAAAGTTAAGTTTCAGAACTCTTGCTTCCCCTCCACACAGACTGGTAATTTTCCCTGGCAACTTTTTCACCTTGAATACCAGACAGATGGAAGAATCTGGAGCCTCTATGCCAAATCATCTATTAATCACACAAAACCTAACAAAATATCAATTTCATTTTTTAAAAAAATTAGTAATATTGGGGCGGGGAGATGCATAGACAGAGTCTAATAAATGCATACCCATAATAAACCCACTTTGGAATTATTAAATTACAATGAACATGCAAAACATACATTTTATACAAAGTAAGTTTACAAAACATTAACAAAACTCTTAATAAATCCTTGCAAAATGTAGTCCTATAAATATAGATGGGAAAAGTATTATTGCTGCTAGGACATGGGAGATACGTGTAAGGGTAAAAAATATTTTTAAAAAGTAGCCAGGAAATAAATAAAAATAAGTGATGATTACTTTCTTTATATGTAAAACTGTGTATGGTTTATTGGGAAAAATCATGATTAAAGCTAATCCTATTTAATATTATGTCATTATTGTCCAAGTTTTATTTTCATCTGCTGTCTAGAACAGTGGCCACCAACTTTTTTAACCTCAGGGACCACCAAATTCACAATTTGAAATCCTGAGGCCCAACAATATGAATTTTTTTAAAAAAGGTAGATACATTTTAAAAAATAATGGTTGGAGAACTTCCATTTTATTAATATAAAATGCACCTATTTAATCTAATGAAATTTTAAAAGCTTATTTAATTATAACAAAAATTATAACACAGATCAAGAGAGAGAATGAGAGAGAAAGAGAAAGAGAGAATGAGGGAGAATGAGAGAAAGAGATAGACAATGAGAGACAGACAGTGAGAGAAAGAGAAAGAATGAAAGACAAAGACAGACAGACATAATGACAGAGAGAGAGAGAGAGAGAATGAGAGAAAGAGACACAGAGAGACAGACAGACAAAAACAGACATAGCGCTCCACTCCGTTCTTCTCACTTGCTTGTTGGAGCACGAGTCAATCTGCAGGCCTCCAGGCACCCACGGGCCAAATTACAGGCCTCCAGGCACTCCGCAGGGTGGAGGCCTGGATATTGGGCCACGGGTGCCTGGACATCAATCCACAGGGTGCCTGGAGGACTGGAGATCAGGCCGCGGGTGCCTAGAGATTAATGCGCGGGGTGCTTGGCGGCCTGGAGATCGATCTACGAGGTGCTTGGAGGCCTGTAAATCGGGCTGAGGATGCCCAGAGATGGATCTGCGCGGCACCTGGAGGTCCGGAGATCAGCCCACAGGCTGAATTATAGGCTAGCAGGAACCCTGCAGGCCTCCAGGCACCCCGCGGATCGAACTCTGGGGCTCCAGGCACCCCACATATCGATCTCTGGGCCTTCAGGCACTGCGCAGGTCCATCTCCAGGTCTCCGGGCACCGCATGTGTCAAACTTTGGGAGCCGCACTGGCCGAACTTCAGGCACTTGTCGCCCGAACCGATCCCTGGCGGCCCACCAAGATCGTCTGGCGGTTCACTAGTGGGCCAGGGCCCACAGGTTGACGACCACTGGCCTAGAAAACCTTTGGCAAAATTTAGTATTAAAAATATTTAGATATTTCTTATAATATCCACCCTGTTCCTTTGAAATAGCATGTGAGATTTCAAAAGCAGTTGATAAATCAGACAAGAGACAATGACACATCATCATCATCATCACTGTTATCACTTCAGCACAGGGAGCATTTGACTATGCCAGTGCAGCCATTTTCTTTAATGACCAGTTATAATCTTTATGAAAGAAATATTGCAAACACTTGGCAGTTCTTCTAATCCATATAATATAATTCATATAAAAGTTCCCTTCCCTAGAAAAAATATGGATTTGGATCCATCTCCCTTTTAAAAGCAACAACAGTTCTACAAATCCAGTTTTCTTAAAACCATATCATAATATCTGAAATCTCAGATTTAATTCTGATGAACCTTATTCTGCTTTTCTTTATTTTCACTTTTCAGTTACTTTAGATTTGTGCTATATGCCACTCTCCCTAGAGACTGATCACCATCTGAAAAACATTACTTATTTACTTATTTATTTATTTATTTATTTATTTATTTATTTATTTATTTATTTATTTATTTATTTATTTATTTATT